>JBBMKF010000078.1:196569-213257 GCA_037834155.1 Curcuma caesia | reverse complement strand
GCTTTGTCCGAGTCTTTTGATTTAATCTTTTATTTTTTTTTGTTTAATCTTTTGTCCAAACGGTCAATTGTAAAGGCCTATAAATAGGCACTGCTTTCCCCTTCCGTGAAATACAATTTACAAAGTTATTTGCTCTATCTCCTGTTTTTTGTTCCTCTACAAGGTAACAGAGTCAACCTATCTTTTGAATTGGTATGACTTGATTATCAATAGCAATGGTGGAGTTATGAATTTGATGGCCTCCGAGTTAATTCTAAGATAATCAAAAGTCCTTGAGCTATTTTTCTCTCTCATGTATATTTTTTATTTTTTCTATGATAAATTTAAATAATAATTCTTCTCCGGATAGAATAATATCAGGCTCCGTTTTTGATCAATAGCATGAGCTTGCACATAAGTGTGATTTATGAATATCAATATGAATTCTTTAAGTTATCTATGAAATGATATTATAAATATAATTTATACTTTCATACATATAAAAAAATATAGGAATATTTCTTAAAATAATTTATGATATTGTTTTAAACTTTAAATATGCAATGTTTTTTAAACTAATAGTTTCATAAAAATAATTTTAAAACACAATAAATGGAGGAAAAAAAACCTTGGAAAGCTTCCCAAACGTCACCAACCATTGTTTTCCATTTGACTATTTCTTTTAAAGTAGTTTTTTTTTCAGATTCTTCCTTCGGTTATACCCATCTTAAACTCATAGCTCTCTGGCGAAGAAATCTACATAAACGGCCAGGATCGCCTGGGTGGTGTCGTGGGTAATTCCACGCCAGTTTGCATCACAATGGTTTGCCAATTTTTCATTTAATACCCTGGAGTTTAGAAAATACTATTTTACCTGTCTATTTTTAGAATATATTTTGTGGGACCCTATAAGGGTGCAATCATGAGCTTTTTGAGACAACTCAAAAAAATTTTGATTCTTATTTTAGATTATGAATTTGAATTGAACTTGAACATATTTGATAAAATTTTGAAGTTGAATTTAAATTTATAATATTTTATCTGATTGTTCATAGTTATTCATAAGTTAAATTTGAATCGAACTCTAATTATTTTTACATAATTTTAATTTAAATATACTAAAATTAAAATTTGAATAATTCAAATAAAATTTAAATTTAAGTCATTTTGTACCCCTAATCTATAATTATTTTATTTGTCAAAAAAATCTTTTACTTTAAAAACACAAAAAAGGTGCTTTAGCACCAAAAAAAAAAAAAAACTCTTTCAGAAAGTTGTAATTGACAAGTTTGAGGGAGGGTATTACTTCGACTATGTCGAAATTCGATCTTTATCCACTTCAACAAATATGTCCTATAATAACCAATTTAATTATATCTCAGAGACATCAAAAATACTCTCATCTTACGTTTGTAGTGGTTATAATATGTAAAATTAAAATTTTATTAGCTTTTATAAATAGTCAGCCAATTGTTATTATAATAATTTCACTATGATTTTAATTATTTAAAAATGAATTAATTAAATATAAATATTTTATATATAATTCGTAAAGATTTTGTTATATAAAATAATCTCGATATGGATTTTTTTAACCGAGTTAAATCAGTTCTTATAATATGCCAATTCAAAGGGTGGAAGTGAAATTTGGAAAAGTTTGGTGTGCAAACTGAATATTTCTTTTTATTCTCTAAATAAATTGCAAAAAATATCTCAATTTCGTTGCTGCTTCTGGTTTTCCAATCGCATCGACCTTTCCACAGATCCGCCGCTACCTTCCTCCATGGCCGCCGTCCGCCGCCTTTCCGCCGTGCCGATCCGGCGCTGCCACCCTCTCCTCCTCCTCCGCCCCTTCTCGTCCGCAGGCAGCGAGCCGTCGATTACCGTCGAGACCAGCGTCCCCTTCACGGGCCACAAGATCGACCCGCCCTCGCGCTCCGTCGAGACCACCCCCTCCGAGCTCCTCTCCTTCTTCAGGGAGATGTCCCTGATGCGCCGCATGGAGATCGCGGCCGATTCGCTATACAAGTCCAAGCTCATCCGCGGGTTCTGCCACCTCTACGACGGCCAGGAGGCGGTCGCCATCGGCCTCGAGGCGTCCATCACCAAGAAGGACGCCATCATCACCGCTTACCGTGATCACTGCATCTACCTCGCCCGCGGCGGGACCCTCGTCGAGGCCTTCGCGGAGCTCATGGGCCGCCGCGCCGGGTGCTCTAAGGGGAAAGGTGGATCGATGCACTTCTATAAGAAAGATTCCGGGTTCTTCGGCGGGCATGGGATCGTGGGTGCCCAGGTGCCGCTCGGATGCGGCCTCGCCTTCGCCCAGAAGTACTTGAAGGAGGGAACTGTGAGCTTTGCGTTGTATGGTGATGGGGCTGCCAACCAAGGGCAGCTCTTTGAGGCCCTTAACATATCGGCGCTTTGGGATTTGCCGGCCATCTTGGTCTGCGAGAACAATCATTGTGAGTAGAAAATGATATGCGAATAAAAGTAAAACTGTTATGCGTCTTGTTGGATTTGGCTGATCTGCTTCTTGTGTTTCTTTGTAGATGGCATGGGGACGGCTGAATGGCGTGCTGCAAAGAGCCCCGCGTACTATAAACGAGGCGATTATGTCCCTGGTCTGAAGGTATAATCGTTGAATCCGTTATTTTCCTTTCATTTCTCTATTCATTGTAGCAATTAAATCTGTTGTACAATTTCACTAACATTTAGTGCTATCTTTTACTCCCTCTTTTTTTATGCACTGCCTTGTGAATTATTGGTTCTTAAACAACAAGAAGTTATTTCGTGAATGATAATGAAATACGACATTGAAACTACTAAAGTGGAATTAGATCAAAGATAATAATGCTGATTGATTTTTGGAATCTATTTTAATGTTAATATCCAACAACCCTCATGATTCTACTACCATTAATTCTATGCATAATCTCAAAATGCATATGTATCTTTGAATAATCTTTTTTTTTTTAATTATTCATTCATTTCATATTACCAAGTTTTATGATAGCCAAATAATCAACATTTATCTATTCTGATGCAACAACGATATGTTTTTTGTAAAGTAGTTTTATTGATCGGTTATTTGATTATACTTGAAATGGTTTATTTGATTAGTTTTCCAGCTCCATATTCTACATAGTTATCTATCTTTTAGCAGTAGATTTGCTATCCTACTATTGATTTTTTTTAGATACTCATAATTTGAGTCTTTGCATTGAAATTTATGAAATTTAGCAATGAACTATTTGATATGTAAGCTGGCTACAGGAGGTGCTTGTTTACAAGTATCCATCCGTACTTTCTTCCCTATCCAATAATATGTATACTATCAAAATTCAGATGTCTAACTCTGATATATTTGTTCAGAAGTTGATTAGTTTTGGCTTCTTAAAGAGTTGGATAGGTTTCATTTTATTAATGAAAATGGATTTGAGGAGGAGAGTTTGTGAATTTGGAAAGAAAGAAGCAACTCTAGGTCTGATTGAATGTGATAATAAGAATGCATGGTGCTTTGCAACAAGAGTTGAAGCTGTAGATGCTATGTAGATTCTTGAAATTTGAAAGTTGAGACACAATTGGCAAATGTTGAATGCCACTCTAGGTGGTTCAAAATCTCCTCCAATTGTTTTAGCTATGCAAGTTCTGGCAGGATTAAACTGAAAAGATAATTTTTTATAGACATTAACCATTCAAAATTAAATTGCAATAATGATTCAGGAAACATGGAAAGAGCATCCGATTACTGAACCAAGCAAACAATTATAGGATTTCATGAAAATTGTGTTTGTGTTCCCACCTTGGTGTAGTTTTGGAAAAGGAAGTGGCTTGTGGCACATGATTAAGCAGACTGGCATTTTTTTTTATCATATCCTTAGTGCACTAGTCCCTAATGATAGACTAGGATTATCTTCTATTTTACACAGTTGAACACTGAAGGCCCTTTTAGTGTGTTAGGTCAGATTCTGAATTCTGCAAACTTTCTTTTTCTAAGAAATCGGTCACTTTATATGTAGCAGCAAGCTAGCAAATGAAACATTGAATCTCATGTTTATAATACGTGTGAAAGTCTGAAGTTAAAGAATATATTATAAAAACCCAATGTTTTGGTATTAGATTTTCTTACTCTAATACAATGCTTGTCTGAACAGGTTGATGGAATGGATGTTCTGGCTGTCAAGCAAGCTGCCAAATTTGCAAAGGAGTATGCTCTGAAAAATGGACCTATGGTGAGTATCATCTTTTGAGATCAATCTTTCATTCCGAATTTCAGCTGGAAAGATTTGTCATACGTTCAGAGAATCTTGTAACTGATGTATAATAACATTACATCAATGGCATAGAGGTAGAATTTTTTCTTCAGATGCATTTAACTACAATCTGTTTATCAAATTCTTTTTCTTTTGTGCTTCGTAGGGATGAAACATGAAACTGTCAATTAGTCTATCTTTGACTGCGTTAGAAAGCTGGCACCATGCCTTTTTATTTCCCATAATGTGTATGTTTAACTTGTTACATATTTCCTGTTTCATACTTCCATTCCTCTTGTCCACACATCTATTAAATACTGTCTTCTTAGAAATTAAAGTTTGTTCTAGACATTTTGTTTTTTAAGCCCAATGAAAATAATATCTGTACTTGAAGTTGATAAAGGAAATATGACATTTTGGTGCACAAAGCGAATGGGCACTTCACCTCTTGTTATCTTATCTACAGTTTTGTTGAATCCTATTTTGTTAATCAAATTTGAGTTTGTTCCACTCCAGCATCTCCTGCCTCCTTCAGGATCCTTTGAACCTTACCTATTAAGGTTCAAGGATGGTACGTAGACTCAACATCTACTTATTGATTTGAATGGCTTATGTCCTCTATTTATGCAAGTTACTGCACATCGATGTGATTTTGGACATTGTCATCCTTTCTGGTTGTTTTGCAGTTAGGATCTCTGTGACAAAACAATGCTTATCAAAATCTCATTTCATAATAGTTCTACATTATTTTATTTGTGTTCTTTGAAGAGTAATTGACGTATAAAATTTTGCCCATTCTGTTGAACAAACTGCAGGTATCCATTTTATTTTCATCCCAAAAAAGTGAATTCGTTAACTGTAATTATACATTTACTATCAGGATTCATAGTAACCAATACGCTTGTTTTAACATTTTTTTTTCCTTTCTTCCTTTTTTCATCCTACAGATTCTAGAGATGGATACATACAGATACCATGGGCATTCAATGTCTGATCCAGGAAGCACTTATCGCACACGTGACGAGATTTCTGGTGTCCGACAGGTTCATTAGATCTGAGCCATCTATTGGAACTGCTTACTCATTGTATTATCTATTTTTCACCTCACCAAGTTTGTTGATTGCACTGGTAGGAGCGCGATCCCATTGAAAGAGTTAGGAAGCTGATATTGTCCCACGAGCTAGCCACAGCCTCTGAGCTCAAGGTATTCCATTTTTTTCCCCAGAAGAACTTAAGACAAAAAAATAGTCATATTTTCTCTCAATGAATCTCTGTAGTTCTTTTTTCAAAACAAAATTACAAATGTTTATACAGGACATTGAGAAAGAAGTCAGGAAGCAAGTAGATGATGCCATTGCTGAAGCAAAGGTATGCCTGCTGCACTGGGAATTGGTTATAGCATTTGCCTCTCGATCATGACATTCTCTTCCCTCAATTTTCAGGAGAGTCCTATGCCTGATCCTTCCGAGCTATTTACCAATGTGTACGTGAAAGGTTTCGGTGTGGAGGTAAGCCGAAATACTTGCATGGTGATCTAATGTGAATTAAACATAATGCTATCAGGTCTCCTTCGGCTTGCAATGGCTTCACATGAATTGTGCCGAATATGACCCATATTGTCTCAAACAGTAGGCTAGTATGAGTTCGCGCATGAGCTACGGCTGCACGCTTAGGCTTAGTACTAGCCCTAGCATGAACAATACTTGTCTAGCCCACAATGCCATCTCATTTACTCATAATTTTTTCTAAACAAATAATTGTTGGTTATGGATCATTCTAGGTTCCCAACCGGTGCCCGGTTCATCTTGGAGGTCAAGCACAACCTGATCCGTGCTTGGCCTGAGATGGCCTGTGTTTTGATAAGTCTGTTCGGGCTAACAAGTTAGTCTCTCAAGGTCCGACCCATTTGACATCATTTTTTTTCGCAGACCTATTCACTAGGAATAACTATGGTATCAATGTGTATTACACCTATTTGAGTCAAATTTAGATATCCAACTATGCTTAATATTTTGGTCCGACCCCTTTGAGTTTGCTTAAAATTGTGCACACTCGTAAGTAGCTTCTTATTTTATCCATTTAAGTTGGATATTCACCCATAATTGCAATTTAATCATGTATAGATTTGATAGTATCTAAAAGTGTGAGCATCTAACCATCGTTACTGTTTGCTTTGTTCTTGTTTTCACTACTCCTAGACGCAAATTCTTATCATCTTTTGTTTTGCCAGTCATTTGGTGCAGATAGGAAGGAGGTGAAAGCTGTTCTTCCATGAAGAAGGCAAACCATCAAGTGAATCCTATTTTTTCACCCTCTCATGAAACCAACCTTTAACAAATAAGTGTGGAAATGAGAATTTCTGGCTATTTTTTGGGCGTTTTAATTCAGTATGATACAGGTATAGATTGGCTTAACTTATTAAGTCAGATTCTTCCAGGTCTTCTCCTGAACATTTAGGGGGCTTCTGTACTTTCTAAGCTGCATAATTTATTTGCAGTTACTCTTGGTTTGTTTTGCTGGAATATAATCTCTCAGCATTCTTTTTTAGAAAAAAGTTTTTACAAGGAAAAAAGAGAGTATTTTATATTGTTTGAATATTGAATGTATCTTTTGGTGGTTTCCGTGACCCGATCGACCTATCCAATTTGCTTAGTTCGTTGGGCTTAGCTCAATTTTGAAATAAGGTAAATCTAAATTAGATATTTTATTTATTTTTAAATCTCAATTATTTTGATTTTTTAAATTTAAATTTCGTTTAAATCAATTATATCGAATTGATTGGTAGGATATGTTTGCTGTTGCATCTGAGATTTTGAACTTTGAAATATCAGTTGATTGATAAAATATTTGAATAATTCGGTAATTCATTGAATTAATTAATTTTTTATTAGTGCTGTTTGATTTTATTAGTAAAGTTTAATAGATTTGGTTTGTAAAAAAAAAAATTGATTTGTTTAATTTTGATTTAATTGGTTCAATTTTTAATTACTTGCTAGATTACTTTGGATTGTAATGATAGTTAAACCTAGGTGGTTTATACATTTGCTTTCGGTTTGAATACTAAGTAAATATGGTTATAGTTAAATTTAAATCTAATTATATATATATATATATATATATATCTTACGTGTCTTAAAATACGAGATTGTGCGCGATATAATATTCAAAAAAATTTTGAACTTTTGAAATAGTAAATATTTTTTTATTTTTATTTTAAAATTTTTTATGTTTAATACTATAATCCAACCTTTAAATCTTAAAGAGAAAATTTTAAATGACTTAATCGTACGTCAAAAAAATAAAAAATAATTTTTATTTAATTTTTTATATTTAATTTTATAATTTAATCTCTAAATCCTAAGAAAATCTTAAATGATGTATATTAAAAAAATAATAATAATTTTTATTTTAATTTTTTTATGCTTAATACTATAATTCAACATCTAAATTTTAAAAAAATATTAAATAGCTTAATTGTAAAATAAAATATATAAAAGGATATTATTTACTATTTTAGGTGCTTAAATTTTTTTTCAACTCTTATACTATGTACAATCGCGTATTTTAAGACACGCAGAATATCAATTATATATGTATATATATATATATAATTGATAGATTAATATATATCATATTGATATATCAATATGATTATTGCTTGAAAAATTAGGTTTTGATTTATTGATAGATTATTAGTTGATGGTTTCAAATTGAATCAAATCAAAATTAAATTGAAAATACTGTCAATTTGGCTTTTATTTAGATTTTTTTTAAAAAAATAACAAATGAAAACGGTGTGGGCCCTTAAGTTTACTCGAACCAAGCCCAGTCCGGCCCAACCCACGAACTCGCATGGCTCATTGTGTGCGTCTCCTTCTGTTCGATCTCTTTTGACTTCCCGTCGTAGGGCTTCCGCTTCTCTCTATATATAGACCCACTGACGCCTCGATCGTCCCCAAATCCCAACTGCAGTCTCAAAGACTCACCGCTCCCTGAAACCCTAGCTTCTCATTTCGCCGGAATGGGAAAGTCCGGCGACCAGAGGAAGAAGAAGAAGGGATCCCGGGCGCCCCCTGCATCCGCGGCGCCTGCTGCCCCAGGTGCCCCTGCCGCCGCCTCGACGCCGCCGTCTCAGCCGCCTCCTCCGACGCCGAGTAATGGCGTCGTGGAGGTGGACGTGTCCCTCCTATTGAAGCGCGCCCACGAGCTTAAGGAAGAGGGCAACCGGCTGTTCCAGGCGAAGGACTACGGCGGCGCTTTGGAGCAGTACGAGATGGCGCTCAAACTCACCCCGCGCGGCCACCCGGACCGCGCATTCTTCCACAGCAACCGCGCCGCCTGCTTCATGCAGATGCGGCCCGTCGACCACGAGGCCGTCGCGGCGGAGTGCTCGCTCGCGCTGCAGGCTCAGCCGGGCTTCCCGCGTGCTCTGCTCCGCCGCGCCCGGGCCCTCGAGGCCCTCTGCAGGTACGATCTCGCTCTCGAGGACGTCCACGCGCTGCTCGCGCAGGACTCCTCCCATCCGGACGCTCTCGACCTCGCTCGCCGCCTCCGCGCTGCTGTCGCTCCGGCTGCTCCATCCGATCCCGGAAGTCGACCGTCTCCTGCGGCCCTAGGTGCCTCCGCCGTTCAGGTTGGCATTCCCGTCTCCGGTCTCGGCCCTTGCCTTCCTGCCCGCCCCAAAAAGGCATCCACGCCCCCGCAGCCTTCACTTAGTGCAAATAAGCCAACCGTTCCTTCTCAAAACGATCATTCTAACGGCCCCCAAATCAAACCCTTTCGACTGGTTCCTTTGAAGCCTTTTAATGGCGATGCCTCTTTCCAATCATCACAAGTTGTGTCACCTAGAGGCAGTTCCCGGCAAAGTGTCAAAAAGGAGACTTCTCTAGAAGCAGCAGTGATCCGTTGGAGGCCATTGAAGCTCGTGTATGACCATGATATCAGGCTCGCCCAAATGCAGGCAAATTGCACCTTCAAAGCTCTAAGGGAAATTGTGGCCAATAGATATCCTTCGTCCAAGTCTGTGCTGATCAAGTACAAGGATGCTGACGGAGATCTTATAACTGTGACCAGCACCGCAGAGTTAAGATTAGCGGAATCTTTTGTTGACGAGCTCAATAAAAAAGAAGTAAAAGAAGGCTCTGGAGTTGATAAGGATGATAAACTGCAGCTATTGCGGTTACACATTGTGGAGGTGAGCCCTGAGCAGGAGCCTCAGGTGCCTGAAGAAGAGGAGAAGCTTCTGGAGGAGGAAGGGTTGAACATGGATCAATGTGTTTCAGACTCAGTTAATGAGGATTCCATTGAAGAAACAGTGAACAATGAGGTCATAAAGATGGGTTCAGAGACTGAAGAAGTTGCAAAAGATAAGATTGGAGTGCCACACAAAGGATGTGACCATCCTGAGTGTAAGGAAGTTGAGATTGATGATTGGTTGTATGAATTTGCTCAGCTGTTTAGGAATCAAATAGGGATTGACCCTGAAGCACATTTAGACTTGCATGAGCTTGGAATGGAGTTGTGCTCTGAGGCACTTGAGGAGACGGTGACTGGAGAGGAAGCTCAAGGCCTGTTTGACATGGCTGCCACTAAGTTTCAGGAAGTGGCGGCCTTATCCTTCTTCAATTGGGGAAATGTGCATATGTGCGCTGCAAGGAAACGCATCCCTCTGGATGAGTCTGCACCTGAAGATGTCATGGCTGCACAGCTTCAAACTGCTTATGACTGGGTCAGTGAGCGGTATGCTCTTGCTGGGAAAAAATATGAAGAAGCACTTAGAATCAAGCCCGACTTTTATGAAGGTTTACTTGCCTTAGGGCAACAGGAATTTGAAACAGCAAAGCTCCATTGGTCCTTTGCATTGGCTAAGAAGCTGGATCTATCAACTTGGGATTCTTCAGAAACAATCAAACTTTTTGATGGTGCAGAGGAAAAGATGAATGCTGCTACTGAGATGTGGGAGAAGGTGGAACAGCAGAGAATAAATGAGCTTAAAGACCCTGGAAAAAGCAAGGAGGATGAGTTGTTGAAGAAGAGAAAGAAGCAAAGAGCTGCAGATGGTCAAGGGGAGTTATCAGCTGAGGAGGCTGCAGAGCAGGCGGCAGCAATGAGATCTCAGATACATCTGTTTTGGGGCAACATGCTCTTTGAACGTTCCCAAGTTGAATTTAAGCTTGGTTTTGGCGACTGGAAAAAGAATCTTGATGCTGCTGTTGAAAGATTCAAGCTAGCCGGGGCTTCTGAAGGGGACATATCTACAGTCCTTAAGAAACATGCGTCCAATGAAACTGAAGCAGACTGCAATGAGAAGACAATTACAATTTCAAGTAATGCAATATCTGAAGCAAATTCCAAGGATGTGGATAAACATATGCTGGAAAATTGTCATTTGTAGGGCTTGATTGTTGATGAAAATGTTAAAATGAATTTGGAATATCTGTTTATCTTGGGCAAAAGTCTAACTTAACATTCTGGGAACCATCTTAGTGGCTGATGTGGTATTTTTGACTTTTTATTGGAGCAAGTATCCTGCTGCTGTTTTCAATGAGGTATGTATCTCTAAAGAAGGTTTAAATTTAAATGAACCTCCTTTTTCGCTGAGACAAAAATCTGTGATTACTGAATGAACCTACTGATGTATGCATTTCTGCCTAATCACAGTTATCTCCTTAACCTTATGAGTAGATGCAGTTCTTTCTGATTAATGGACTTTTGTTTGATATTATTGTGTGTGTGAAAATCTCTCAGAGCACAGAGCTTTTAGTCAGATTTTACAGATTAGAAAATAAACAGAATATTATAATGATGCAATATTTACTAGTAAAACTATTCAAAAATTCAAATCACTTTTGGCCATTCATGGTTGTTATAGATTATTAGTAATAGTTTAGATTTTTTGTGCTTGAAGCAATATACTACATTGCTAAAAGTTGCCAGAAATTTATCACATCAATATGAAATGATCCTTTTACTCAATTTTCTTGTTATCGTTTTCCTTTAAGCGGGATTACAGATAATTGAGATAATGGCTAAGTTATTTCTTTGATGATCTGGGTTCTGATATGGCGGATCTCAAGTTTCAAATATTAAATAAATTGATTTGAAAATGCAACTGAAATGCTAATATTTATATGTAACAGTATAGCTTCGTGACATCATATAAACTTAGTAACATGATTCTATATTCTAGTGATAATGAAGTAGAGTTATTGATTTTGAAAAGATCATTGAAATTCTCAGCTTCAAAAGACTCACTCTGAAATATTACACAATTAGTATTCATTTTTGTTTCATGCTTCTAAAGGCAAATATAGCTCTAAACTTTTTTTATTTGATCTTTTGAATCTGCATCACCAATTGTAGGATGACTAAAATTTCTATTAGGATTTCTTGATGCTGGATAACCTAGCTGGATTTAGGTTATTGATCATATGAATTGGGTTATTAAAATTTTCAGTTTTGTGCTTTGGCTGATATGAAGCTGTTTACAATAGAAAATGTCTTTCAGTTATTGTATTTGGATGCAAAGTAATTTGAGTTTCTTTTGTTTTGTTTTTTTTTGACGATTTCAATATGATGTTATCAGAATGCTCTTGGGGGAAGATTATTAGCACAATTGATCTCCTCAATTAACTATAATTTATCATTTACCACAATGATAGTGGAATTAATGTTTTTGGATCTTTAACAATAGCTTTTATTATCTGCTTTTGCTTTTCAATCATTTAATTCTATTTCCATTATGTTTTTATTAGTAAATAAAATTATGTAACCATAGTCATATGCGGAGTAATAGCAAGGATGACCAATGTTCTATTTACTTTGCATACAAATCCACAATATACATTTGCCTTATAATTGCTATTACACATTAAAAAAAAAATCAATAAGCATTTGATTGCTTTTTAAAGGTGCAATAATCCTAATTAAATGAAAATTTCCTTTGTAGATGATAATAAAAATTATTTGTAACTATTGTAAAGTCATAGGCATTGAATGCTAGTCTCAAGATATAAGCTTTTTCAAACTTATAAGGGAAAATGTTGTTTCTAATTTCAGAAGAATTCAAGGATACAAAACTAAACTTCTCAAAGAAAATAAATGAAAGGAGTCAATGAAGAGTTTGATAATCTTGATGATTTGGACATGCAAAATAAGATTAGGAATATGAAAAGATCAATTCTTGATAAATTTAATGTAGAAAGTATAACACATTGAAGATAGTTGCTAACATTGTGAGGAAGTATAAAATGTAAGGGCATGTTTGGAACTGGGAATTATGTTAAAAATTAAGGCAGAAAACTATAAAAGTTGAAGTAATTAAGAGTGATTTAAGAACTCTGAATATTGCAAATGATATAGCCTCGCTTAGTGTGCTGATAAAATCCATGTAGCTGTCTTCAAGTAGTTGGGACTAATGTTAGCATTTGTATTATTGATGGTGAATCTCTTACAAAAAATTGTTGCAAATCCTAGTGGAAATCTATCGAGAGCAAAATCATTGGTTAAATTAAGGATGGGTTTACTTCGATGGATAAGTAAGAGGGGAACATTAGAGGAAGGAGAAAACGCAACATATATATGCGTGATTAATTGCTGAATTCATATGTAATTTCGTGACATTTCCCTTCCAACTCTTGTCTATCTTCCCCCTATTAACCAAGTCTATGGCCTTGTTTCCACGGATAGAGATGGTAAATTGAAAATATAGAGAAGACAATCTTAATTCTCTCATTGAACTAGTGTAAATGAAGAGGATGGATTAATTAAGTGTTAATCAGCTTTCGGTCTGTTTTTGGGTGGATGAATTTCTAATGATGAATGCTTAAATTTGCTTGAGTTATCTATTCAAGTAAACAGGTCCTCTGATAATTTGTGTTGCAAATTCTTGTTTGCTGTTCTATACTTCTGTAATTTTATAGCAGGTCAACAAATTTCTTAATACCATTTGATCTTCCTTGGCGTAGATATCGTTTCAGCAGGACGCGTTCAGTGATCATATCTTGCAATCTGAGATATTCACGATTCATATCTAGAACTCATTCCTTCAATTGTAAAAGCATGCCAAAACCTGGTAACGAAGGTTGGTGTCCTGGCTTGATGAGACTTTGCATTCTCTATCTGTTAAACTGTGGCTGAAATGACATTTTCAAACTCTTCCACAAGGTTATATATAGTTTCATTTTTGTTCAAGCACTTCATGTTCAACACACTTGCTTCTTGCCTTTTGATTCTCTTGGAAAGAAAGCATGTTTTACCTGTTGATTAACTTGGGAATTGAGATGCATGCAAGTAGTGAACTATTGTATAAATTTATATATCACCCATGATTAACTTGGAAAGAAAGCCCTCTTTTTCATTATGTCAAACCGACCACTGCAAAATTGAAGGAATCCTATATCTCTTTTCTCTATATATTATGTATAATATATGAATCTATTTTCTTTTACATATAAATAAATATAAAACATGATGTTGTTTCCTTGGCTTCCTCTTCCCCTCCTTCCACTTTTTTCCCCTCACCTCTTTTCCCTTCATTTTTTTTTTCCTTTCAAGTAGACATAGCCTATAGGAGATCTTTTCAACAACATGGAATCATGAATATTATTTGTCCTATTTACAGATAAGTACATGCATTACATTATACAGCAAGATTCTTGACAACAGATATATCATAACATTATTTGGTCAAAGGCACAAAACTTGTAATGTTCTTACCTTTTCTTATTGCAACTTGAAGTCTAATTTAATCTCAGCAACCAACTTCAGTTGTTGCTCCAAATTGGCCCAATCAACTCATTAGATTTGAATGGTATTGTGAATGTTTTTTTAAAAACTAAAAACATTGTTTCAATCTGTTTGCTCAACATTAGCTTTATTTGATCCATGGGTGAGTTCGATCAATTCTTATTTTCTGTGTTAGGACTTGAACCATTCCTTATTTGAGCTAGTTGTCGTTTGAGCTCATTGATGATTCTATTTTCACAACACTACTTGACTACTAAATCATGGAGAGTCCAAATAGAAGTTAATCAAACTAAAAGAACTCAATGGATGAGTTTGATCAACTCTTATTGTCTAGTCACTGCTACTTAAATCATTCCTTAGTCGTTTGAACTTATCAATGGACTTGCTTTTCAAGACACTACTGACTATTAAAATCAAGGAAAGTTGGAACAGAAGTTATCCGACTAAAAGAACTCGCATCACTCATCTAATTTGATTTCCAAAATATTATTGAACTATTGAAGCTATCACTAGGTTAAGTTGAAATTTATCAAGATTTGAGAAATCAAGGGTGTGTTTTGGTAAATTTTCTTTTTTTTTTCATAAGAGCATGCATGTCAATATTTTGGAACATTTTAGAGTAGTCGTGCAGTTTGTTCGATTGACCTGTCGATTCAACCAATAACTGAGTGATTCAAAGATAGACACAATCATTATTTGTTTCAAATCAGATGAGCAGGGTTTGCCTTTCATTCTTGCAAATTATCTTCTTCTAAATGGCAAGCAAATAGCAAAAGAAGCATAAATGCCATGGCATAAACCCTAAAGTTGAAGCTTCACTTCACTGGGTTAGGAACATGGAATAACCCCACTGCTTCCTTTTCTTCCCTTGTCATCATCCCTTACCTCACACTTTTGTCTTGATGCATTTGTGTTCAAGAATCAAGATAGATACCATCCTCGTGGCTTTTAAAGTTGAGAATCATTATCGGTAAGTTTACCTATACGAATGTTACCTCTCCATTGAATGCTACATGAAATCAAATCATTATTGATGTTTAGTTTTCATAGATAATTGTAAACACATTAAGGTTGAAACATGATTAACAATGATAAAACTCAAAAAGTGACAATACATGATTTGCATATATGACATGTTTAATAAGTAAATTTCTTCTAGTATTATTACAACTTTTGTTTTATTTTAAGCAATATTCTCCTTATCTTATTCTCAATTAGTAAATTATTGAATGCATCCCATGAAAAAAAAAATCATTGTATTGGTGCATTTCCTCATCCATGCAAAGTGCCTATGAACTGTTGAGTTCTCATGCCTTGTAGTTTAAAGTGTAGGAGGCCCCCCTTCTTGCTGTGCCTTGTTGTGCTTCTTCTTAGGCAGCTTTATAAAAGTAAGTGAGGCTACTCAGGTGGGTTGTCCCCCACCTCCCCCAGACTCACGATTCTATTTTTGATCGACACATATGTCGTGTCATCGCCATCATATTCGTCTCTTTGCTGTCAAAGTCACAGAGTAAAACATTGCCTTCAATCTCGTGAACTTGCCTTTCCAACCTAACTTTACCTGTCTTGTTTTGGTTTCAGTTTGAACAGATAGATTGTTTAGTATATTAATTATGTTTTGGTTATTATTTACTTGTGTTAATTATTTACTTGTTAAAATTTTATTAGGGTTGTTGTTTATATATTTTCATTTTCAGTTCAAACTAGATTAAGATCAAAACATTGAAGAATCATTTCAGTTTGGTTTTGTTGATTCATATGGTAATATTCTCAAGCTTTATGTTTTTGCTTGTTGAATGTTTTCTCTGATATGGAAAATAAGAGTTGTCTATGAGACAAGATGATGTGATTATGTGCATAAGTCATGTTTGTTTGGCATGATTATGGTACTAAATCCATATTTTAAGCTGTAAAGTTATCTAAATGTTCTCACCAACTAAAGCAATTCAAGGTCACAATTATAACTTTTGTACCTATCTAAGAGGTTGTTTTAATATGGTATTAAATTGATAATTTTAAATGGGTAAAAATTAAAAGAGCATCACTTTTTATTGGAATTGTTAAAAGAGTAAAAGCGAGTGACTTAAAGGTTAAAACATACCCTAAATGTCACATATTTTTTACTTATTTTTTTATATCAGATATTTAATTTACATTGATTAATCTTGGGGTGGATAGTGTAGTCTCACATTTCATCTACTAGTAAATTAGCTCATGATGTGGCGCCTTGCATTTTTTACTTATTCAAATATGCATTGTGTGGGTTTTAAATCTTAATTACTTGAAATTTTTTTTATCTCTTATCACTTTCTTCAGTAAAAGGTAGAATCTGCTACTTCAGTGGTTCCACATGATCAATTTTATGATCATTGATAAATTGAAAAATTACAGTTGATTACTACAGGAAGGATATTATCTTGATTTCGTTAAAATTTAATTCTTGTTCATTTCAATAAATTTGTTTCGTAATAACTAGCTCAATTATCACCATACTTTGGGAGAGCCTTGCATCTTTTACTTGTGATCATTACACCATGTGCAATTGCATCACAACTACAAAAGTATGCAAATAAATTTTGTTTTTTAATCCATAATTACCCTCTATTTAAGTAGTAATAATGTTCCATGGGCTTCTTTTGTCACTAAATTCAACATTATTTGTACAAAAATGCTTCAAAGTCCACAATGATCAAGACAGTCTTCCTT
>JBBMKF010000078.1:156113-172797 GCA_037834155.1 Curcuma caesia | reverse complement strand
TAACCTTAGCTTCAATGATTTGCCTAACTACCTAAAGAATTGTTTTGTATATTGTAGCATCTTCCCTGAAGATTATCTAATAAAAAGGAAGAGACTGATCCGATTGTGGGTCGCCGAAGGATTGATTGAGGCAAAGAGCAGTAACGACAGAGTAATGGAAGAGGAGGCTGAATACTATCTTACTCAACTTGTAGATCGGTCCATGCTTCAGGTGGCAGAGAGAAATGTCTTTGGGAGGCTGAAGGCTTTCAGAATGCATGATGTTGTAAGAGAGGTAACACTTGAAATATCTAAAAAGATGAGATTTTGCATGATTCTTCATGGTTCACAATCAGTTTTGGACGATCAAACTCGTCGCCTTTCCATCCAAACAAATGATGATGAATCCCTTGATTTAACTTCAAGCCTGTTGAGCCTTTCACGACTTCGCTCTTTGGTTGTGTTTTCTATTTGCAATTTTAGTTCAGGCTCCCTGAGAGCAGTCTTAATCCGTTTCAAAACGTTGAGGGTGTTGGAGCTGCAAGGAGTTCAAATTTCCAACTTACCAAATGAAGTTTCAGCCTTGTTTAACCTTCACTATTTGGGTTTGAGGGATACAAAAGTGGAACGACTTCCCAACAATATCCAAAAGCTCCAGAGTTTGCAAACACTCGACCTCCGTGGTTCCAGAATAAAGAAGCTCCCACACGGTGTGACACAACTGAAGCAACTTCGTCACCTATTTGCAAATGGCAGTGAAGTTGAATTTGGGGGATCAACTGTAGTTGGCTGTTTTCCAACTCTTGAAGGGGCATGTCAGTGGAAGAACCTACAAACCCTGCGATCAGTTAAAGCAAACAAGAAGCTTGTACAACAATTGGCAGATTTGAAAGAGCTCCGATCATTAGAAGTTAAAAAAATGGTACAAGCCCATTGTCCTCAGCTTTCCACCTCATTGACTAAGATGAGTAACCTTCGTAAATTACGCTTATTCTTCCTTTCAAGTGAAGGGCTCAACTTTGAAATGTTAAATTCTCCACCTTCTCTACTTCAGTTGGATTTGTTTGGGAGATTATTTCAAGGAAAAATGCCTACATTTATTTGTTCTTGGGCAGAACTCACACGTGTGCAACTGTTTGCCTCAGAGCTAATCGAAGATCCACTTCCTTCATTCGGCCAATTACCCAAACTAGCGGAGTTCAGTTTGACCGATGATTCATATGGTGGGCAAAAACTGCACTTTAAAACCGGTTGGTTCCTTAATCTTAAGCGGCTTTACTTGAGAGCATTGAAGAATTTAAATGACATTGTGATAGAGGAAGGTGCCATGACAAGTTTGCGTGAACTACATATGATTTATCTTGAAGAATTAAAGGTGGTCCCCTGTGGCATAGAGTTTCTCACCCATCTCGAAACTCTCTTTCTACAAGAAATGCCTAAGGAGCTAATGGAAAAATTAAGAATGGATGATGACAACGAAGACCGACAAAGAATTAGACATATCTTAAATGTTGTTATCGAGGAATATTAGGATTAGACATATCTTAAATATTATGTGGGAAATAAATTGTTCATAAAATTATTATATTATATGTGTATTTTGTAAAATTATAAAGTCAATCATTGAATTATTTATTCATGATGTTTTTTTTAATATAGTCTGATATTCGTTGATTTTTCTTTATCAAACTATCAAATAAAAAATTATTTATGTTGAGTATTAATAAAATAATTACTTATTCATACTATCTCATAAAAATATTACATAATAAATAAAATAATGAAAGAACGAATTAAAATTTTAAATATAATTTAACTATTAATTTAAATAAATAAAATAGGAAAAATAATTAATGTAAATTATTTTTAAATTATTATATTTTGTAAGTTAATTTGCCAGCTGTAACATCGATCGACAGAATAGCGATTACTCTGCTGACAATATTGATTTCGTTAATTCAATTGAGAATGACCTAATTAATCTTTTAAAATAAAAAATTATTTAAAAAATAAAATTATCAAAAATAATAATAATAATTTTTGAATCCTCTGTATTAATTGTCTCGATTTGAAAAAAAAAATTTAATTTTTGAATTTAGAATAGTATCAAATGATAAAAGAAGATCATCTAATATCAAATCGATAAAATTTATTAATAATTATTGGACTTCAAAATACTCAACCATCCAAAGGTAATTTTATTTCTAAATTTAAAAAATTAAAAATCAATTTCACCAGCTTCGTTCAAGTGGATTAGTTCCTGCACCAGCTTCGTTCAAGGAACTATATATTTGAATTATCAAAAAAAATTATTGATTTTTCTCTATTACACTATAAAATAAAAAATTATTTATGTAAGTATATATTGAGAATCATTTCTAAATACAATAATTATTATTCATCGTATCTATAAAAAATAACATAATAAATAAAATAATCAATATCAAATTCAAATAAAAAGACAATTATTGGTTTAAATTATTTTTTAATTATTATATCCTTTGTTGGATTTCAAAATCACTTATCCAAAATTCATAATAAAAATTAATACATATTTAGCCATAATAAAAAAAATTGTATCAAAATGATTTAAAAAATAGAGAATTACTTCTTAATTAATATCATAAAAATAATTAATTAATATCTAATTAAATTTTAAATTTAGAATTTATTTATTTAAATAAATAAAATAAGATATATAATTACATGTTGATGAACAGATTTGAGCTCAGCTTGTTAACTTAATCAAATGAGAATGCATATCTCTATTCAATTTCTAGGCTATTTTTGAAAAGTTAATATTGTACTTTTGAAGAGTTTCACTTGCAATCATTGAGCTAGTGGGAAAATTAAATTAAGAAAGGACCATGACAACGAAGAGGATTAAATATACTCTAATGTTATTATCCAATAAATATGAAATTAAAATACTTTTTGATGCTGATATGAAATAGCCCTAATAATGAATGAACAAAGTGTGAAAGAAAATATTTATATTTTGTAAAATTATAAAGTCAATAATTAAAATGTTTACTTATGATTTTTATGTTTACAAAAAAATAATCTCACACTCCATTTTCTTTTTCAAACTATAAACTAAAAAAAATTATGTTGAGTAGAAAATTTTTTCTAAATAAAATTATTATTATACATCATAAAGATAATAACATCTAATTAATTTTTAGAATATAATTTAATTATTAATTTAAATAAATAAAATAAAAGAATTATTGGGGTGCATAGTACCTAGCTACTTAATTAAAGAGAGCCGTTATATAGAGACTTGGGAGATGGTGCACTTGGATTTTTAATTCATTGATCAAGTGACTACTACAAATTCGATATCTTATTTTTCAGTTGCTGAGTCGTCGATATATGCTACTCAAAGGATGATGGGTTGGTTTGAGCAGGATGGTCGAGTGGGCAAGACTTATGACTTCTTCAGACGAGTTGGTCCTAATAAATCCTTGTGCGAATGATGTGAGCAGGCAAGGCTTATGACTTCTTCAGACGGATTGATCCTAACAAATCTTGATGCGGACGATGTGAAAATCTTACCGTTCTTCCATTAAAGACAGATAAAACTATCTAGAGAATTGATAGTATACTTTTTATAAAGGGCCGGATATTATTAGAGATGCGCGATCGAAACCTGTACAACAACAACAACGGCTACTGGTTCATTATCATTCCTACCTACCTCTCGATCATCTACAGTGAGTGTGGAATGGAAGCTGCTACTTACCAATTTTAGAGCTGTCTTGAACTGCCTGTTTACTGCCCTTACAAAGCCTAGCGAAAATAATTAGAGCTAAAAAAAACATGAAGGATATATTGGCAATTTTAAAACTCTAAAAAAACATTCTTACATATAAAAAACTCAGGATAATATGAAACAAATACAGCTATTTCTTGTAATCAAATAAATAAATAAAATCATGTTATCGTATGCAATTATATTGTTCATGCATATCAAAATAGAAGAGGAAAGAGCTCAGAATATAGAAAAAAAAAAAAAGCAGCTCGGTGCATGAAACTCCCTCCATACGGGGTCCGGGGAAAGGATCCATTGTACGTAGTCTTACTTTGCCTTTGGCAAGAGGCTGTTTCCAGGATTTGAACTCATGACCTCTAAGTCACATGGCAGCAACCTTACCGTTGCGCCAAGGCTCCCCTTCAATTGATACATTAAGAATCTTATTTTATTCGATTCTAAAAAAAAGAAGAAATTCTATTAAATGTTAAATTAACCGACTAAAGAGAAACAAATTTTTACGCTTATAATAATAGTTGCTGGTTGTTGTTGATTAGAAATGGTTGCTGGTTGCTTCTGTTTAGAAAGTAACAGAACAGAAAAGGAGAAAAGAGAAATAAAAGAGAGAAAAGGAAAAGGAAGAGAAGAAGAAAAAAGAAAGTTAAGCTTTTGAATTTTGAAGAAGGAATTAATGGTTTGGAACAATAGAAGTTATCCTTTGAATTTCTAAGAGAAAGGGTAGGAATTTATCTTGCTTATTATTAAGTAAACCTCCTCCCTAACCTTGGAATCATGAGTATACCAAGGTTGATAATAAGGTTTTTCCTATATCATTATATTTTTAATTAGCTTCTGAATTTATTTTCTAGTGCAAATTGAATATGTTTGCAATCTTCGAGAAGAACCTTAAAAGATCTATCAACAAACTTCTCGTGTAAGGTAAGAGTTATTCTAGCATGTTATCATGTTTTAAGTAATGGGTGTATATGCATATTTATCTGTGTGTATATATTATTGTTTGTGATTTAGTTTATGAAGTCAATAACATAACTTTTGAACATGTGATTTACTGTTGGTATAACTGTGATATTAACATTAAGTTCGGGAATACATGACTAATTAACCAATATTAAAGTGAAGGTTGTGGGATGGACCCACCACTGGGGATTATGCATTGGACATGTCGACATGGTTTTGTTATATAGAACTAATTCTATTCGAGCTATATGGTCTTTATGGACTGAGTCACAAGGGTTAAGTGTCACAATTTTGGACTTGTGTTACTAAGTAATTGTGGTCGTAATCTAGGCATAAGATAGTATGCAAATTGTTTATGTGTTATTTCAATTATTAATCATTTCTTTTTAAATAAAAGTATCCGTACTTTAAGTGACACTAGGCTAGAAAGGTTTTGAGAAAAATTGTTCCTTAGATTTGTAAGGATTTTGTAAGAAATTATCTAGTAAATGATTTACATAAAAATCATATATGTCATGTGGCCTTGCATATTGCTAATCTATTGAGCAAGTATGTGGCATTCTAGAACATACTATAGTTGGGGTGTGAGAAGTACATAATGTTTGTACTAGATAATTTGTATAGTATAATGTTTTACCTTAGGGATCATTTTGAAAGGCCTAACAATTTAGTGTGCTTCTGAAAATGTAAAAGTTTAAGGAACATTTTTTAAAAATTAGCGAATATTGGGATGTTAGTTAAACTTTCTAAACATATAGTTTTTGTTTTTTTTTTTTTTGAAAATTTCCTGATTATAACCCTAATTGGCTCTTGCTCTTCTTCATTCTCCCCCATCACCCAACACAAATCAGCCTCTCCCCCTCCCCTTTCAAAGTGAAAAACCACGAAATCTCCTTCCTCTTCCTTTCCCATCAACACAGAGAATCAAAAATATAAACACTTTTAACAAAATTTTACTGATAACAACCTTAATAAAGGTATTCCTTGGTTCATTTATAGTTGTTTATGTGTGTCAAGCAACTAATAGTTAGGCTTTTTGTTTCTTTTACAAAAATAAGAATAATATTGGACATATATGAGGAAGGAAAGCTAGTTATGAGAAAAATTTAACTAAATCGTGATTGTTGTAAATCAAACACCTCCTTGACTAAAAAGAGTACAATATCAAAATTGAACCTTCTTGTCCGATGGAAAGAATAAACAAGAGGAAGATCATAAGTCATCAAAAGTCAAGTTCTTGAGCGGAGGAGAATAGTGAATAATAAAGACAGTTAAAATAAAATTGATGATGAGTCCAAGATATCATTTTATTTCATTTCCAGTGGGTTAAAATGTTTTATGACTTTCTACTTATCAATCTATTTTACAAAAATCCTCATGAGATTCACTTATTGACACTATATTGTTTCAATCATTCAATCCAACTTCTATTTTTTAAGTTCTCTTCTCTGTCGTTAGATAGCCAAGCACAAAACACCATCAGATAGTTAACTGAGGCACACATATTTATTCTCACAATGCATCAATCCTTGTGAGATCGTTGATCAAGGCACATGGATCATGAACATTTTAGGTAACTTAATCTCCATGATAATTGTGTAAGTCATCGTGCACTTCAGAAGTTATTGCTTTTGTGTTTCTCATTCTAGACCCTTGATGACATAGCATGATCCATCTTATTGTCAAAGGTTTTTATTGCAACATATAACACATCATTTTTTATATAATTTCATCATAATATGGCTCTTATACTCCCCATTCATGTATGCTTTCTGTAATGAAATGATTCTAATCAACATAAGATAAGAATGCAAATATCACTATCTAGAATAAAGATGCAAGACGAATAATAAAGTCAATAAATTGCAAGAATTACTTACAGAAGATGCTCCTCTAGCTTTTGCTTGTTCTGAGGTCTCAAGTTGTTCCATCCGTCCAACTTTGTATCTAGGTTCAGAATGCAAATTAAACAGACTAAAAACACAATGTGAACAGTGCTAGTGTCAATGCTGAAATATTGGATGGAATATGTTATCTATGTTAAATACTAAATTTTTATTAAAAACCCACAAAATAAATTTAAAAAAATGCTGAATTTATTTTTAAAATAAAATAAAATAAATCAAACTAATCCATTAAAAATAGAATTTGGGTGTCAAGTTGAGATCGAATTGGATTTGGATTGAACTCATCAGGTAAACTAGTGATTGGAGTTATGTGAGTTTGAACCGAGGTTGATTTGGATTTATTTCAGCCAATTTGGCTAACTAAATATTAAGTACCATAAAATAGGTTCAATCAATTTAAAACGATAAGGGAATCTTTTGAGAAGTTAGGGATAATAGTCTTTCTTCCTCTTTCTCTTCTCTCTTCCTCATTCTCATTCTTTTTCTCTCCCACATGGCTTCCTCTCACATTGCATGCATCAAAGCCTTTCCACACGTCGGTTTCCTCTCTTCCTTCTTCCATCTTCCTTCTTCCTCTTCCTTCAACAATAGCACCTCTCCTCTACCCTTTTTTCTTCTTCTTTTTCTTCCTTTTCCTCCTCTTGCAGCAACACCAACACATTCTTCTTCTTTCTCTCCTCTCTCTTGTTCTCATCCTCACGCAGCCACCCATCATTGCCACAACAGCCTCTGCCACCACTTGAGAGAGAAGGACAGCAGATGCTGCCCTCCACTCCCTCTTCCTTTCCCCTTTCACTGTTTCCCTCATTTTACAAAATCGATAGAGAAATTGGAGTGGAAAAAAAAGCCATCATCGACTTCCTTTCCCCTTTCCTTCTCTTTCTCTTCGCTCCTCTTGCTTCTCGGATATTTGTAGCCACTAGGTGACCACTTTTAGTCAAGCAAAGGGCATTCGTTGATTCTCCTCATTTTCTAAACCTTCAATATCCTCATTTAATGATGGTGTTGTTGTATGCCAGCTCGTTAAAGGTAGGGCTATAAATGAACCGGACGTTCGTAAGCAACCTTAGTGTTTGGTTCGCTCACTTATGTTCATTCAATAATAAAAGAATATATAAAATAACCAAACTTTGGCACAAGGGTAAAGTTGTTGTCATATGACCTAGTGGTCACAAGTTCGAGTAGTGAAAATAGTCTTTCACAATGCAGGATAAAGCTGCGTACAATAGACCCTTCCTCGGGATCCTATATTGGTAAGAGTTTCGTGCACCGAACTACCCTTTATATAAAATAAACAAACCTAAACACTAGTAAGCTTGGTTCATTAACATGCATGAGCAATTTATTAATAAACTTATTTAAGTATGATTTAATTATAAATGTATTTCTTTATTTTTTTATTCAAATACATAAAATTTATAAATTTTTATAATCTAAAATTATTCATAGTGTGTTAAAAATAAGAAAATAATATAGGTTTCAAGAATTAAATAAATGTTTAATTAATTTATAAGGCCAACAATATTGTTAATTGAGCTCCATAAAAAACTAGAGCTTGATAGCATTTTTAATAACCAAGCTTGAACAAGCTTGATAAGTATATTAAACTAAGCTTAGCTCATTTATACCCCTAATTAAAGTAAGGATTGGTAAATCACTATATGTTGATATCAAAAAATAATTATTATTTTGGATTAATCATGAAGCATTACTTAGCCTTGATTTAGCTAAGTGTTTCATATCAACGAAACTCCTATAATCTTCCATCAATCGGGAAAAATTATAAAGGTAGACAATTTATTTTATTTGTTATACTTCTATTTTAGGTTGTCATGTCTAGTTAGGATGAAAATTAAATTATTATTCGATAGTGGTAGGTGTCTCATTTAAAAATTAAAATTTTATCAAGGTAGCAAATCAAGATTTGATCCATTGACTTCAAAATTTAGTAAATTTTTATATTTTTGTCATTATTATTAGAGATTTATTTTGAATTTTTTGAGTTATTTTCATATTTTATTTGTAGATACAAATTTGCGTATAGCACACTAACTTGCAAACACTAAGAATTTTTGCTCTACATAGAGGCTATAAAATTCATCCTTAGACTCATAAATATTTTTCTTGTGCATGAATAGAGAGTTAAAATGAATTACATATATACTTCTACAATTGTTTTTATAATAAGGATTAAAATAATATTTTTAAAAAAATATTAAATGGGTTTTACAACAATTAAACTATTGGGGGTAAATAATTGATAATCTTCCATGTTCACACAGGGATTAATATAGGTTGGGTTATTTAAAAAATTAATATACTCTAAATTACTCTTCAGTTGATACTTATCATTAGATATGCTTTACCTTTTATGATTTCCATTTTACCATCTATCATTTCTATTGATTTAGATGTTGAGACCTATACTTTGATAATATATACTTCATAACTAGAGAACACTTGATAACATATAGTAAATTAGCATAATTGATAAGAAAAGGTTCATTTAGATTAGTTGTTTAGACTACTTAAATTATAAACCATTATAGTAAAACTATAATGAAACAACAAAGAAATACTAAAAAGTGAAAACTCGGAGACTAGTCTTATATTAGAGTACCTCACCCACAAGAGGATGTGGTAGCGAGCAATTGTAGTCAGTAATTATTTGTGCGAAGATGCTATATTATTGTATCCTACTGGTGAAGACGTTCAGCCCTTATGTGAGATGGCGTTACATTTGCTCTAGTAATTCACTTCTTGATTGATTGACATGGATTTCTCAAGATTCATTATTGGTGATAGGTATAGAATTAGTGACTAAATGATGATGATTAAAAGTATATTATATGGTAAAAGGACAACTGAAGATAATTTAGAGATACAATAGTAACTCTAAATAATAATTGAACAAAAAAGAAATAAATATAGTTGATTAAATATATATAGATATATATATATATACACATTAAAGAACTAAAAAATTAGAATTCAAAGTTGTAATATAAAATTTAGACTTGCTTCATTTTCTTGACCTATTAAATTCATTCACATTTTCCTAATTACCCACTTAGCAAATTTAGACCAAAAAAGACTTGATTAGCAATAATAAAATAAGATAAAATTTATTTAAATATAAATGATAATATAATAGAGGATATAGCTCAATGGCGTAGAAGGATCTGTATAGCCAACCACCTAGTGAATAAGGCTTGGTTGTTGTTATTGTTGTACCCACTTAACAAATTTGTGTTTACTTTCTATTTTTCTTTAGCCTTAAATTTTGCAAAGAAAGGTAGCATTTTGATATTTTAGTTCATTTCAGTTAGCATTTAAAGTTACTCAAAGATTTCAACATGCTATTCTGGGGTTGGTTCTTATTTTATAATACTTTTGTTCAAGCTTATAATGTTTTTGCACCGTGCAATTTTACTATATTTTTAAAAAATAAAACATAAATCAATAAAGTTTATTGACCTTAATTATTTGGAGTTAGTAATTGGCTATTTGCTCTTGGTTCCATTTTATCACACTGTGACTCCCAGGGTGTGGCAATCTTAGTCACCTATATCTACAAGTTGCAAGTTGAAAATAACAAGATACAGGACTAACAAAGTTTTTGATTGTGTGGATATTGCAACTACTTATGAAATTTGTCTGCCTTAGACACAAATAATTGTAGCTAATTTGGTCAGCAAGATCATAATCATGAACAAGTGATTTTGTTATGCACCATGCAAAATTGCTCCAGTAATTGTAACAAGGCAAGACAGAAGCATGATAAGCTTATTTTCTTACCCCCTGGAAGTGAGTTTCTGAACAGCATCATCTATTCCAGCCTCTGAAACACCAACCTGTTCAACAGCGTGGAATTTCAAATGTGAAACAGATTTTTCTGCAAATGTTGCTGACAAGACATGAATATCATTTAGTCAAGTATGCCAATCTTAATTAAATGTTCAATAGATCCCTCAATGAAGATCAGATGTAATTTACCTTTCTAGTTAAACACTAATGAAATTAGTTAATGATCATGTCTCACATATTTGAAAGGCAGGAATGATGTAGCAAAACCTCAAAGATCCATATCAATGCATAAACAGCAAAAATGTGAATTTAATGTGGAAATTTCAAAAGACAACAACAAGAAAGAAACAACAAGAAAGCTAGAAAGCTAATCCCACAGCACAAACGGAGGATGGAGAAAGAGGCATTGAATTGAAGAATGGAAGAGTCAATGACTGATGATAAAGCTAAAGGAAAACTTAACCTGGATCGACTATTTACACAATACCAAAGTTTCTGTATTTCATTAAGTCAAAAAAAAAAACAAAGATGACTGCGACATAAAGAAAGATTCAGATAGTCAACTAACCTGTCTGCATTTACCAACACCACTAATGGTCATTTTCCAGTCAAGTTCTCTTTGTCCAATCTCAGCATCCAACTCATATAACTCATAAAACTTGCCCTGAATTAGGAAGAAATAAAACATGATTTGTTAGAAACTAGTAACAAATCACTAACTTTTAGAAAACTGCCAGATTTAATTTGCAGTACAAACTCAAAACATAGCAACACAATCATGATACTGAATATTTTAAATTTTTAAAACACAAAGAAACATCAAAATAATTCATCTTAGAATATATTCCTGGAGATGTTAGGATCAAGATCTCATGATAGTAGTTAGTAGATAGTAGATACTACAGGAACATACCACTTTAAAGAAAATGACAACATCCATATATTGACATTTCACACTCCAATATTGCCTTTGTGATGCCGACATTCTCTTCAATGCATCAGGTGGAATATACAGGGTTCTCTTGTCATAAAATGGATCACTTGGTCTCCTTCCATTTGCATCTCTAATTTTAGAAGGAACGAGCCACTCAAATTTGCTACTTGTACTTTCACATGAATTCTCTGGGATTTTCTTTTCAGTAACAGTCTTGCCTATTGGCTTAAACCTTTTGTTAGGACCAAACATAGAAGAAACTTGCTTGTCAGAATCAGAAGGATCCAGTTGAATTCTCTTGAAAAGTGGAACATGAGGGCGCATAGCAGGAGTTTCTGGCCCTAGAACATCTAAATCACATTCAGAATACAGAGGTCCCAATCCATCATAACTCTTCTTAAATGCTGAAACATGTTTGGCTGAGCATTTATCATCAGGAGTTCTATCTTTCACACTTTTCTCAGTGGAATCATTGGGGTGACAAATAAACGAACCACAGCAATCTTGGTTCCTGAAGACCAAAGAAAGGGCAAAGTTATGAAAAATCTTAGAACGTTTCTCTAGAACATTAGTGTATTTAAGAAGAAAATAGTTCGGACTTTCAAAAGAATTCCTTAAGAAGGTCACCACAAATCCAAGTCCCAATTTATCAAAATAAATATGCTAAGAAAATTTGGGGAAACATTCAAGCTAGCTCAAATGGTTAGGAGAACTACGTAATATCAATAAGTGCAGTGCAAAACCTTGTCTGACATGATCCATATCGTAAAAGTAAAACTATAATAATGCCTTTAGTTGGGAAATTATCACTTTTGTGTAGGAATCATATAGAGGAGAAACAACGAAATAGCATCAATGTGCAATAAGTTAGACTTAGTGGTTAGCACCACTAGCATCCAAGTAGAAACACATAATCACAGTGTTGCAAGGGAAGAAAATCTGTTGAAACAAGTTTTAATTAACATATTTTATAGGTAAATCCACAAAAAATAAATAATAAATAAACTAAATAGAATTTGCACAAAAGTACATAGGGGTACTTAGAACATATAGGTAGAAATGAGTAAAGTTCAAACATAGTTGCCAACGACTATTCAAAACACCAGACAGTAAAAGAACATGACTCTCAGGTTCCCTCGTCCTCTGTTTCAATTAACAAACCTGCAGCAGGTTACATAGTTCTTCTTGGCCACGATAGGATCAATAGAACAGAATGCTAGCATTTTTAACTAGCAGGAGTCATCCAGAAATGTATCTAAATACCCATGGAAATAAATGCGAAGCTATCTACTAGACTTAGATGCTACGTTGATGTGGATTTTCTGTATGAATGTTCCTCGGCTTTTTAGCCTATTGGCTCTCCGTTGACCTCCTCCCGCACATACACAACATTCAAATATGTTCTCTATATCCCCTATCTTCTACCTGTAAATATGATTTAAGATAAGTGAAAGGCCAGTTCGTTGCCATTGGAATAGCTAAACGGTAAATCTAAAACCGATGAAAAAGTCCTAGCAATACAAGGAACGCATTCAGCCACCTAAATCAAATTTGTGTGAGCCTTAAATCCAGTTAAACCAGAGAGAAATTCACCAAAAGACTTCATGATCCAGATGAACCAAAGACATAAATCGGTAAACATTTCGTACGTATACCCATTACTGGAGCATCCGGATTTGTCTTCCTTCACGAATTTGCCCATGATGCTCGAAAAATGATTAGCTCTTCGATCGCCATCATTGACAGCCACCGGAATCCCTGCCGATAAGACTTGACGCCGAATCTTTTGAGACGAAGCATCAGTTCCTCCGATCTCATCGGAGGTTTCCTTGGAGTTGTTCTTTGATTCTAACGGGGTTGAGTGCGGGGCTTTCTTAGGCTGAAGTGAGTGGCGAATCGCGTCCGGAGAAGGATTGGGGACGCCGGATCCTTCATTCCCCGGCGTGACTTTTTGGAGGAAAGAGAAGAGTGAGGTCTGGCGGTGCTGCATCGTACTCTGCGAGTGGGAGTGGAAGGAGAGAGAGAGCGAGGGAGGGAGATAAAGAGGTGAAGGCAAAATTAGGGTGGTGTCAGAATATATAGGCAGTCAGGGATTGTAGGTTAATTTTGGCGGTCTATGCAAAATCTTTACTCGAAACGTTACAATTTTTTTTTAATCCAATAATCTAGATCTATGGCCTCGTTAGTTCCGACGAAGATGAGCGGTCTGATTTACTCGTCAGATAATTTCGAAAATGCAATAGCTCCTCACTCTATTTCAATTGTTCAAACACTATAATTATCATGTATGAGTGTCTTCTCAAACTCTAAAAGTCAAGTAATATCCTTTTCTTTCATGATTAATTATAGTTTTTCAATTTATATCCTCACAAATAGTCGTAGGATTGATCGTGTAGAGCCACTGAAGTGGTGGATTCTATCTTTTTACAGAAAAGAATTGAACCCTAAGTATATAGATGTACCACTAGATTATGCCAAGAGATTTTTTGAAATATTTCATAAACTATTTTAGTAAAAAATGGAATTTACTACTTTAGCGATTTTATATGGTCGATCACACAATCATCTATAAATATTTCTGAAGAAAAAAATAGAAAAGGAAGAGAAGGAAGATTAGACAATGATATGAATCGTAAGTTTGATATTCATCGTACACATATTTATATACTTTACAGGAGACAACATATTAAAGACTATTCTAGAAAATAACACAACCATATCAAAAGTTGTTGACTAGAAAATTAAAGCCTTCTAGAAAATAAGCAAAGAACATAAATGGCAACCCTAGAAGGTAGGAAAAACTTAGAAAAAGATATATTGAATATCACTTTTCCCAAGATATTAACTTTCAACAATTTCATCTTCTGCAAGTTGATTGATGAGTATAAGATCGATCAAGCCAACTCAATTCTGCTCTAGAGGTCACTCAAAATATTTTATGAACTATTGGTTGATGGGTATTCGTACCATTTGTTTTTTTAATAATAAAATAAAATTTTAATTTAAATCTAGATTATATACTGTAATTATATTGAAACACTTAATAAATAAGTATACCCAATCCTTAATATTTTTTAATAAATTATGAAAAAATAATATAACTAAATAAAAAGTGAAATTTATCATCTTAACAGTTCTATATAATTGTTTTCACGATCATATGTGAATAGATAAATTAAAAACTTACAATTGATCATTATAAAAAGGGTATTAAAATTAGCAAAACACACAGACACAATATTATTTGATACATGTGACTTACCTGGGGCGGGCAGGAGACCATATGTACATGACCCCTACTTAGATTGATATCTTGTATTATTAACATATTTAAAAGCCTTGGCTTTTGGGCCCCACTCTAGGCTTTTCAGGAAATGAAACTAAAGAGGTTCTAATATTTAAAAGCCTTGGCTTTTGGGCCCCACTCTAATATTTACGTGGGATCCATAAAAAAAATTTAAATGGAGATATCTGAGTGGCATGAATAATATATATATATACACTTCAACAAAAAATGAAATCTGTCATTTCAACGGTTCTATACGATCGGTCTCATGACCATCTGTGAGAAAGTAAATCGAGAAGTTACAGTTGCAATTGACCACGACGAAGGAGGGCATTATCTCGACTTCGTCAAGATTCGATTCTTGTCCACTTTAGTAATTCTGTTCCGTCATAACCAACTCAACTATGTCTCGAAAATAATAATATATGCATACACTCATCAGCTGCAAAATATCTCAAAAAAGATTTACAATAACTTTCATTTATGATCAACTCTCTGTTACTAGCAAGTTGAGGTTACGAGGGAGACTAAACATTATCAGAATTGATCTTGCATTACCATAGCTATTGATGGGAGACTTCAATTCTCCTTTATCACCCATAGACAAAACAAGGAGAGTACCAATCATGACTTATCAAGTCAAGGATTTTGCAATACTAAATGCCTTGGAGGACCTTCCACAGATATGTTGTACTTACACTTGGTCCAAAAGAGCTTAGATCGTTTAGGAGATTAGAATCTATCTAGCTACAACAACTAAAAATCCATTCATGATTCGTTAGACACATTGATTTTAAAAAGCAATTCAAGAGAAAAATAATATAAGATTTGATAATCCAGACTAATTTAGACTTTTCAATGCAATAATTGACAAAAAAAAAAAAATTAATACAAAGCAATTGATGATTAAATGACACACCTTACTGAAGTCATCTACCACTTAACCATTCTACATAAGGGAAACAAGGAGTCCCCGTGGCAATGACGGTAGGGCATTCGGGTTGTCACCCAGACATCTGCGATTCGATCTCTAGGTATGACGTATTTGTAAGAATTTTCCTTCAAATGGGAAGCGCAATCAAAGGATGATGGACATCTGGGCTGACCGCTGTGTGCACTTCCCGATTTACTCTGATGGCCGATGAAAAACTTCCGTGGGGCCAGATATATCAGTCACCCTAGCGATAGTCAATAGGGCTAACAGGGATTTATCATAAGGGAACAAGGAGACAAATGCATATGAAAGACAATAAGGCGTAAGCATGAGCCAGAAAATTAGGAAAAAATAGACCAAAATTTCATTTTGGTAACGTCATCAGTAACTTTACTTCCGGATGAGTTTGGACCCTCTTCTTCCCTAATCCAACAACTACAAAGAACAAAAAGAATACCAAGAAAAAAAGTTGCACGACAAGGCGAACGAAGATTCGTGTAGGATATCACCAGGAGCGTCTAGCTTTAGATTATTTTTTAAATTTAATATTAAAATATTTAAATAAATTAGAATTGATATCTCTAATTATTAATGAAAATCTAAACAATTGTGTTTGAGAATATTTAATTCTAAACTCAGTTGAGTACTTCATTTTGACGTGTTGCTTCTCATAACAACCACCTATTGAAATCTATAAGAGGTCTTATAATATTTACATTTTGCACGTATTTCTTCATATGAGAGGGTAATTTCTCAAAATATTTAGTAAAATTAAATAATTTTAAATATGAAATATCCTAAATCTTAGAAATTTTTAATACTTTATTACATCTAGACTATTTCATTGTCGATTAATTGAATATCATCAAAATTTATATTCAAAATTATTATTTTTTTATCTTTTTCGAGATCGAGATGAATTCTCTTCCATTAGAATTAAAGAATTAAAATTTGAAAACAATTGATATTTTAAAATTTAGAAACAAAAATAGAGAAGTTGATATAAAAATAATGAAATGAAGAGTTTGGGGGATAATGGTCATGTAATCATAACATTTGATAAAAAAATATCAAATAATCTCAACTATTTTACAAAAATAATTAT
>JBBMKF010000078.1:72226-89370 GCA_037834155.1 Curcuma caesia | reverse complement strand
AACATTCAAAGTGCCTGTAACAGCAGGTTCAATGACCTCTGTCTGCACCACATCAAAAAAACTTTAGATGTCACACAGTTGTAGCTAGACTTCATAATTAAAACATTTCATATCCTGCCTCTGGATTAGGCACTCTGGCAGAAGGGACAGGGCTGGCAACATGGAACACCCCTTCACATCCTGTAATCGCTGAGGCAACAGAATCGTAGTCGAGCAAATCGACCTTAAACAACTGAAGGTTCTCTGTAGCAGCGGGGTGCAGTTCCTTTAGATGAGCATTCTTGGGATCACCTGCATAAAAGATTCAACAGAATTTAGAGCTCCAATGACTTCTTAAAAAGGGGTAGATTTGAATGCTTACATCTAAGTATCCATCAGATCCTACAATCTCTTTCCTTTTTAAAGGTGAGTTTTTCTGAAACCTCACCAGACAAATTAAAACTCATGTTTGGAGAAGCATCACAACGAATGATCCACAATAAAGCAACAAAATAAGCTATTTTGATGCGACTTCTGAAACCTTAAAATCAATCCATTATCAACCTAAAGAAGAACTAACTTCGAACCATAACGAAGATATCAAATGCCCTAGAAACTATAAAAAACCGACCTTTGCGGGAGATTGAGCAAGAGGCGGATAGTTGGACTTACTCGGGTCTCGGACGGTGCCGTGGACGATGTATCCCTTGGAGAGCAGCAGCTTCACCAGCCAGGAGGCGATGAAGCCTCCGGCTCCGGTCACGCACATCCTCTTCTTCTCCTCCGCCGGATCCATGAGATGATACTGCAACGCAACTCAACTCAACTCATAGCCGTCTCCGACTGCGACTGATCAGGACCGGCAAACTGCTACACAGCGGTGCAACGCTACTCTTCGCCGACGACGCCAAGCGACCTACTACCTATGAAACTTGGAGCGGGAACCTGGAAACGCGGAAACGGAACGGAAAACGGCGTTGAAGTTTCCGGTTTGTCAAAACTTAAATAGCCTTAACTTGGATTAATTAAATAAACCTAATATGAATGGTATTTGATCAATCAAATCCTAATTCGGGTTAAAAAATTTAATAAATTTAATTGACTAGTAGATGGATTAATGGCTTAACGCCGAAATCAATTCTTTAATGCATTTTTTTCACAATTTATAAAGTGTTTTGATAGTTTTAAACTGCCTTGAAAAATAAAATTTGCAATTTATTAATTTATGAAGTCACTGCTTATGATTCGAGTTTAGTAGATTTGGAATTAAAATATTTATCAAGGGCCAATCTGCAAAAAAAACAAATTTTTAAAAAAATGGAAATAAATAGTGTGATTAATTGAAATCTTATAGCACAAGTCACGACTTGGGTCTGGTTCCCGATAGGCGACAGCCAATTCCAGATATAAAGACTAGAAAAGGTTCCCTTTTCCGACCTTGTCTCGGCTCTTCTTGAATCTCTTCGACGGAAGAGGAGTGGCGAATCGAGCGATTAGGGTTTTGGCGAGCTCACGAAGATGATGATGTTCAGTGGCGGCGGTAGCGGGGACGGGGAGTCACTCAGCGAGCGGTTGGCGATGCTGGCTAGAATCCCAATCCAGATGACCCCTGCATCAGCGGCGGAGATGGTTTTCGCGAGCGGCGGTGGGGGGACGTCGCTGCCGCAGAGGGGGAAGGAGGAGCGGGTGCCGCAATGGGGACAGCAATGAGGACGTCGATGAGCACGAGGAGGCGGACGAGGATGAGTCGGCTAAGGGCATGGAACAGCCGTTTCTTGTAAGTTTCCACGGATAAAAATGTTCCCACCATTTTGAAAACGGGGACGACCAGCCGTTTCCAGACAGCGTAGCCTACTACACGGGGCCAAGCATTTATTATCCGTCGACGTTTTATTAAAATGGGGATGGAGATTTTGAGAATTTCAATGGATAGGGCGCACCGCGTATACTTCTTTTCTGTTAGGGGGTATTTGGGGAGATATTTGGAGAAATATCTTCACCCTCCAAATATCCCCGGATATTTGATGAAGTATTTGAAATCATCGGATTAAGAGTTATACCCGATGATTTTAAATATTTTATTATAAAATATATATATATATATATATATTAATTAAAAATAAATAAAAACAAATTAAAAGTAAAAAAAATAAAAAAAGACCATGATGGTGGTCTATCACATTATCGACCACCATGGTGGTGGTCGACCAGTGGTCGATCATCAGATTTATTTTTTTAAATGAGAATGTGACGTGTGGACATGTGATCTACAAATATTTGATTGAAATATTTTCGAACATTGTGGATGCCCTTGTACTCTTTCCACAATTTCAGCTCCAAATTAAGTAAAATATTAATTACTTTTCTTAAATTTAATTAAACCAAATCGCATGTTTTGTTAAAGACTTCCGTATAAAAAGCATTGATGACTTAAAATTTTTTAATTTATATTAAATTATATTGCTCATTGTAAATGGGCAAATTATAAAATTTTAAAATCTATTAATAAATTTTTATTAAAAGTTATTAATGATTATAAAAAAATTAATTTTGGTCTAAATTTACAATGGTTCCTAAATTTATTTATATTTAGATTTTAAATTTTATTTTTTTTAAAAAAGTTATAAAAGAACGACAAATTCTTTATTGACTTTTGTTTTTTTAGTTTTCAATTTTTTAATATCTAATTACAAGAAAAAAAAATGAAATAGAATTAATAAAAATAATATAAACAGGGATTTCATGAGCACTTTCATATAAAAACCTTAAAAAGCCACAAATGCCTTAGGTATTTTATATTTTATAATTTTTTATTACTAAAGCTCTAAAATTAAAAATATAAATTTAGAAAATTATTAGGAATGTAAGGAAATAATTTCAAAATAAAATTGAGATCCTATAGAGTCATTAATAAATTGATGAATTTAAAATGTTAAAAAATAAATTAATTAAAAAGATCATTGAGAATAAAAAAATGAATTTAAAACTTTTAAGATCAGTGATATCTTTTTATAAGTGATGAAATAATTAATTTTTTTAATTTGGTTCAGTTAATTTCAATTGATTTAAGTAAAAAAAACATTAATTTTTTACTTTAATTTGAAATTTGGAATAAACGGAAAGAGTATTTTAGGCCTTTTTATTAGCACCCCTTAAGAGTAAAAAAATTTCACTTTGGTACCTAAAAGTTTAAGGATTTATTTGCTTCTTTTAAACTTGCGCCTTGAGTTTCTTAAATCACATTTATCTCCTTCATCCTCCCTCCCGCGTCCTTCAATTCCGCCAAGGGCCATTCAATTCCGAAAAGTTTCACTTTGGCCCCCGAAAGTTTTCAAATCTGTTTGCTTCTTTTAAACTTGCGCCTAGAGTTTCTTTAATTACATTGATCATTTCGGTCAACTTCTGACCTTCTCTCCTTTCTCTTCCGTCCCTCTCGCTTCCTTCGTAGTAAACAGAGGCCCGAAATGGAATGAGTAAACAGGGTCGCGTATCCCTGTCGCCTGTTCGAACCCCGATCTGATGCCGCCGCCGCCGCCACTGCCTCCGCTGCGCCCGCTGCGCCCGCTGCGCCCGCTGCCGAGCAACCGGTACGTGCTCCGGCTCTTCATCTCGCTCAAGTACGTGACGGCCAACGTGGTGGACCGCCGGCTGGGCCGCGTGGCGGCGACGGCGTCGTCGGTGGAGAAGCCGCTCAAGGAAGGGCTCGAGTGCGGGCGCACGGTGAACGCCAAGGCGGCCGCGGCGGTGGGCGAGGTCCTCGCCATGCGCCTCCGCGTCGACGGCCTCGCCCGGGAGCCCATTCACGCCGACGCCGCTAAGGAGGTGGCCAAGAAGGGGTTCAAGAACCAGACCAAGGTCTGGGCCATCCTCAACGCCCTCCGGACCAACGGCGTCAACCTCATCATCCATAATAATTCCGACGGCGGCCGACCATGATACTCCGACCGCCAAGTCTTTTCTTCTTCAAGCAAGTCATCCGGTACGCACCAAAGTGTTTGATTAAATGTTTGTGAGAACAGCATGGCCATCGATGCTTTTGAACTATAGGTGTTCGATAAAATGTTTGTTTAATGCCAACCTTGCCCTACAACCACCCCTGGATTATCTTCTCTTCAAGTTGTGTGAATAACATGGCCATCAATGCTTTGAAACTATAGATGTTCAATCAAATGCTTGTGAGAACTGCATAAAATTTTTGATTTAAGAAAAAAAATTATGAAACATAGATAGAATATCAAATTAGAAAATGTAAACAGAAAACAGTGTTTAGAAAGACCAATTCAAGGTGTATCAAATCTTCATTTGTTTTACCTTTTAAATAATTGTATTAACATATGAGTTACAATTGTATTTAGAATAATAAGAAACCAATTTTTCCTTTCTTGTGATACTAAAATTACCATGAACAATCTCTAACCATAACAAGATATCAGAAAAAAGAATTTTTTTTATGGCACTAATTAATTTTCCTCAAAAAAGTCCTCAATATTTTCACATTATAGAAACATGAGTATTACTTTGTGACCATTCTCTTAGTAGCCTGGAAAAGTTTAAAGACTTGATATACCATGAAAATTAAAAACACTTAAGCAATGTTTTGTAAATCCGACCAGACCAACTGATTTAACTGGATTAGCTTGAGAATCGGAAGGTAAAGCGGTAAATAGGTGTGGCCATTAGTCTATACGCTGATCCGATTTTAAAAACATTTTTAGTAGCAACAATCCATCGAGCTCTCAGGTATTGGCACATGGGACTGCTTGATGAACTCCAAGCAATCTGCTATTGCCTCGGCATAGAATGAGTTTGCCACTTGTGGCGACGCATTTCTTGCCATCACTACTGCTGCCTGTCGCCCCCTTCTTCTCCCTCTCTTCAACAGATGGTGAATGCACAACTTTAACAACCTGAACAGTCTTACATGAAACCTTGGAAACCGGCAACTTGTTGGCTGGAAACTGACAAGCCGGCGCCATCTCCTACCAGGCCTTGTATATCTCGTCTGTTTCATTGGTAAACTATTGGTGTGTTCTAGCAAGGTTCTCTTAGGGTCCTATATATAGAGAGCAGGAAAGTGAGGCATGAAACTATGCAACAGTGTAATTTGGGAGGGAAATCTGAAGACAGTAGGTCTGAAACCACTAGTTGTAGTAGATACAAATAGCAATTATTTTAAATATGTAGTACTATTAAGTACTTAATTAGTACAAAAAATGATTAATTATAGGGTTGTGGAGGTATTTTTGTTTGATGAATTAATTAATTATACTATTTGATTTGGTGCTAAGATATGGATGGATTACTAAAGAATAGACATTACAATTAAATGCTATTATTTGTGTGCTAATTAAGCAATATATTACTCTATGACAATGTAATTTCTCTTCCACTACCCTTGGGATTTCCTTTGTTAGGTTTATCCATCTAGATGCTCTTTGAAGTTGAGACTTGTGGTATGTAACAATCTAGCAAGCTTGTGCGATGCGACTTGGAGATGGTCTGCTAATGTTCTATTCTGTTTTTTTATTCTTGACCTCGAAGTGTCCCTAGACCACAGTAGGTATAAGACCATTAAGGTTTATACGATTCGATCTCCAGCATATAGACAGAAAATCTTTCATAATCGATTCACTTATCATTAAACCAAGCAACTACCCGTGCACAAATGGCCTTTTTTTTGTTGTTAGTTTAGCTTATGCTTATTTGTCTCATTGAAGAATGGAGGATAAGTGATCCCATCTAATTTGGTTCTCTTGCTTGGTCATCCAGGTCAAGGCATTTTCTTAGTTGATTCTTCATGGCAAGCTCAACGCGAAAGTCACTCTTCATCGAAAGCACATTGCATCGGTTTTAGTTTTTCGACGACCATAGTTGGCTGGAGGTTACTTCATTCACTAGTGTTTGTAAAGAAGTTGAGATGGAATGGATGATCAAAGACAAACATAATGGTGCCTTCTCTATAGCTCCATGAAGAGATGAGCACTGTGTTCTTTAAATCATATATCAAAATTCTCTGTATTTATGGACCACTGTGTTCTATTTAATGTGTTCATTAGACCGTAAATTTAATTTCCAAGAAATTATTGTACTTATAATTATAAGATTTGAATTTTCTAAGGGAATCTCTGATGTTTGGATACTAAGGCCGGTGGATTGATCTATTGTGCACGTGAATTAGTGTTTTGATTAAGGAGAATCTCTAGTTATAGTTCAGCTGCCACCACCAACTATTTCATCACTTAAACGTGGCTTTAAACTAATGAGGAGGTTTGGAACCCGAAATTAATGATTCTATTACTAAGCACGAGGTGTACAATTGCACTTCTTAATAAAACTAATAAAATCTCCTTCCAGTTCTTTTGCAAAAGGAAAAATTTATCACCTCAACGGTCTTACACGATCGATTCCCTGATCATCTATAAAAAAAATAAATCAAAAAATTACAATCGATCACGACGAAAGACATTTTTCATGTGATAGAATCAATCACCTACAAAATTAATCAATACACAATGTCAATTATAAAAAAATTTTAAAAAAATCCTTCCAATTCTTTTTTTTTAAATTATTATTAAGCACGAGATTTTGGAGGTAGATAATGTGGCTGCTCAAAGACTAGTGTTAAGTTATTGTTAACCCAAATGACTTTTAAATCTAACTCGCCTAACAACTTGCCATAGAAATTAAGGGGTTAAGTTATTGTTACATAACTCAATATATCATATTTTTTAAGTTTTTTCTAACTGATATTTTCTCACTTAAAAAAGAAGAGCAGTATGATCTCTTCTCTTATAAATTGAGATCTAACTAGTGTAGTCCTTGGCTGTACATCCACTGTGTAGAACATTTTTAATGTGCTGTTGGGAAAACTGAAGCATTGGGGGAGACATGTTACATGTTAAGTGGAAAGCCGACCACCACCTTCAGATTTGTCTTTTGAATTTCGCTCTTCTTGAATCTCTTCTAGTTCTTCGTCGTCGCCTCGCTTTCCCGCTTGTTCTTTCCAATAAGTCACCAGCTTTTTCAAGCGTGCAACCTCTTTGGAGGAGACGTTCTTGCTCGGTTCATTCACTATCGATCGAACCCTCGATGCATACCTGCAAAATGTGATCAAAACGACGATTAGAGAACGCCATGTTTAACAGAAACATAGGATGCACATTATAAATGCTTCTCAAATGAAAGAAAATGGCATACGCACATTAAAGAGTTATAACTCTCTTCCAAGTTTGATTCTGTTGGAGATACATTCACAAACATTAAAGTCTTGGCATTGCCACCAAGGGAATCACTCATGAGCATTGTGAGTTTATGGTTTCTGTAAGGTATATGTTGTGCATCCGAACATAGAGCAGCAATCACATCTGCAAGAGCTGAGAGAGACTTGTTGATACTTTGAGCCTCTTTCAATTGATTTCCTGAAGAACCAGACTTCTTAACCCTTTCTGAACCAGCAAGATCCACAAAACTAAGCTGTAAATTGAGGGGGGAAATTAACAAGAGACAGCAGAATTGAGTAGCAATAAGAACTGAGAGAAGCTAAATTCAAATATAGTGTAAATTGATGGAAGCAAGATTTTGTTTCTTCTCCAGCTACGTATTTGGTGTTATTATAGCTTTTAAAGATGTGTCTAATACTAGGTTGTTGGACAGCTTCTTTATTGATGCACTTATCCAATAACAGTAATATGATCGACAAATGAATTTCTATAATGAAACATAGTGACAAATAGATCATAATCGTCCAGTATAACATACATTTTTCAAAAGAAGAAAACTGGGTACCTTTCCTCTAGCAAGAGATTGAGTTTGAAGATTGGTACTTTCAATGATAATTGATAGTATTAGATGTGATCTAGAACTTTCATCGTTCATTTGTGTTCCAGCAGTATGTCGTTTATCTGATCCTCTTGAGATAATAGCCTTTAGTTCATCAAAGTTAGAAATTTGCAATATTGTCGCATTCTCAATCGAGACCAAACCCTGCAGAATGAAAAACCATAAATTTCAGTAGGGTCGATCTGAAGAATAAAAAATTTTCAGAAATCATTAACAGTGGATGCCAGATGGAGTTTTGATTGAAATGTCTAATCAAACAGGAGACCATAGTATATAAAACCTAAATGCTTCTGCCAAAACTCTAATATCAAAGACAGAAGAAAAATGTTACCTTTGAATCCTTTTTTATTTCTAATTTTAAGCGCCTTGCATTTTTAGGTAATAATAGATCCACCAGAGTATCCTGATACAGTTCGACCATATAAGCCTGAAATAGCATCAAATAAAATTTTGTCAAATATCCAAGACAAACCAAGAGAGAAATGTAGTACCAATAATCAAAAGCTTAGTGGTCACAACTAATGCAACCACGAATTGAACTTCTGATGAAAAATGACCAAAATCTTAAATAATATTTCAATTGTACAAACAACTCAGAATTCAATTTCTTGAACTGAACTAATTTACGTAGTTAAAATTTTTACAACAAAAGCAAAATTTGCATTTCTTCAATTTTGAACTCACCTTTAAGGCAAAAGAGTATTTGCTGCTATCACGTTTTATGACTCTAAAAAGTTCAGCAGTTGCTCTTGGAGTAAGACCAGGATTGCTTTCAGAACCATAGATCGTGTATGTCTTTCCAGAACCAGTTTGGCCATATGCAAATATGCAAACATTGTACCCATCAACAGCAGATTGCACCAAATACTGCACATTGATTACAGAATATTTAATGCATGAAATGCAAGGAAAAATTACATAAAAGAGAAAAACGGGTGAGAAACAAAACATGTCCATAAGATTGTCCTTCATTAAGGATAAATGCATTTAGCAGAACATATTTAACATTAAGGAATATGTCACCTTTGTATCTTCAAAAACTACATCCTGAGATGCACTTTCGTCGAACACACGATCATAGATATGTTGTTTTGATTTTTCATCCTTCCAAGGATGTGCCAGTGTAAATTCATCGAGAGCAGAAACTATAGCCTTTTCCCCTTCAATATTCTCCTTCTCATTTAGAGGGCGCAAACGACAATACACTCTTATCTTCCCTTTCATATCTGTTAAGTTAACAATTAAGGAATAATTTATCATTGTGAGACAATACAATGAGACTATGGAAATAGTAACAGAATCATAGTCAAATTTCAGTTTTAATAAAACCTTCAATCGTATTATAATATCTCTTCCGTAAAATTTGCTCTTCCTTGTAAAGTGCTTCTAACTCAATGATTTGTGCTCCTTGTTTCTTTAAAATGGCAACAGTTTGTTCATTCTTCCGATCAATATCCTATCTCACAATAAAATGTGCAACAAAAGGCATTAGATTTTTCAGTGAAAACCATGTCTCCATGGCATATGCTGGACTAATTTTTATAATAAACAAATTATGGAATAATATGAGGTGGACAGTACCGCTTTGAATTCTCGCAATTCCTCCAGCTCTCTTAAATTATTTTGTAATTCATCTAACTCTGAGTTTCTCATGACAATAGTGGCATTAGCAATGCTCAAGTCCTGCGTGACAATTTGTAATTTTTGCTCCAGTTCTTTAATTTGTGTCTTCAGTAACCTTTTCTCCTCTGTGAAACTTTTTCCTAGCTCATTCTTCTGTTTTCAATGAAAATTGAGTTAAATATGGTTCTGTAGAAAGAAGGCCAGTGAAAAAAGAAATTAGGAAAGTTGTGCATCTCAGAATGTCAAGGTCAGCAGCTACTGGCTGCAAGTTCAGACATAGTAAAATTGAACATAATATGAAGAAAAGAAAGCATATGAATAATGGATCGATACCTCATCACTGTTCTTTTTCACAAGGTTTTGGATCTTTTGTTCAAGCAAAGATTTCTCCTTCAGCAAACTGTTATAGTTTTCTTTTGATCCATGCAACTCCTTGATGCATGCTTTTAAATCCTCTTGTGTTTTTTTCAACATCTTTGCAAAGAGCATATGGAATAAATGACCCAAGTTGTAACATTCAAAATGAATGTTTGTTTCAAGTGATAAAGAATTACTGTAGCAGTTGAAAATTAAGAATGAGAACCGAATAAATCTCATGATTGGCTTAACATACCTTGGTATCAACACATTCTTCATGATTGTACTCAACTTGAGAATGCTCTTTAATTCTCATTCTTGCTAGTTCAGCCTCCAAACTACTTTTATCCACCAATGAAGACTAAGGATACACATCAATGACAGGACCGGTGGTTCCACAATTAACATCAATTAGAAGGAAAAAAGTAGCAATATCTATCTGTTCACAAGGGATTACCTGCAGTGCGGAATCTTTTTCATCACATAATGCTTTGAGTTTCTCATAATCACAAGTTAGATCTCTTAGACGTTGCCTCTCTGAATTCAATGATTCTTTAAGCATTTCCAATTCCTCCTGCATCTCTAATTGTTGTTTCTCTCTTGAATGCAACTCTTCTAACAACTGTTGTGGAGAGCAAGGATATCATTCCTTATCAAAAATCAATTCACAAAATAGTTTTTTTCTTCTTACAAATTCTGAAGGAAAATGTTGTAAGAAAAGAATGTTTATGTACTACAAGAACTTTATTGCTTGGTCACTGTAATGACTTGTTATCCAAATTAAACATCAGCAACACATGCTAAATCATGATCAGGGATTTTTCTAATGGACAACTTCACTAACCTTTTTTTCCTAAAGAACAAATTTGACTACAATCTTCGAGCTGTGATCTTTATATGAAAGAACAATGGAGATTTGTGCACCATCTTATATGTTCTAAGGAATCAGCTCATAGATGTGCCAAATTTTGATTTTAGAGATGCCTAACATGTGATCAGTAGTTGACAAGGTTAAAGAAATAATTAATATGAAATTTTATTTTATGCAAGGGGGGTATACTATGGGCAGTGTTCTTGCATCAGGTTTGATCTATTCAATCAGAATGAGGCTTGGTAGAGGCAGAGAATGTATACATTATGCGATAAGCTTGTACCAAGCTATAGAAGAGAATGGTTCCATGTGAAATATAGAAGTGGATTCAATACTATTAATAGAAATCATCATATGGACCAACCATTTATGATAAAATAGAACATCAAATGAAAACATATGATCAAGTATACTACTTACTCTATCAATATTCTTTTGTGATTCTTCAATTGATCTGGACAACTCTTGAATGCGCTTTTCGTGCATATCTGAGGATGGTGCTTTACTAGAATGAGAAAAATCTCCTTGAATAGCTCCAACAGTGGCTGAGCGGGCTTTTGCATATCGACGAAGCATCACATCATTTATATGTGTCTGAAGGGCTACACATATTTCCTCACCCTAAAAAACAAATGTTATATATTAAATATGGAAATTTCAGAAAATATTAAATAAGAAGAATAGAGAGAGTCCACAAGTAATGCAAACAAAATTGGTGGGAAAATGATATAGTGTATACACCAAAACCTGTTTAGTTTCAAACTGAAAAATGTGGAGAACACCAGCAACCCTCATCTTGAAAAATACTGCAGTATTGCTGCTACCAAATTGCATAATATCTCTTAGTTCTGCAGAATGCAAATACTCCTTTGGCACTGGACGGAAAAAATGAACCTAAAACATAAGGAACAGCTGATTCTTTAAATCCGCCAAACTAAAGTAGATGAGCCCCCAAAAAGGAGAAACATAACCCACAATATGTGTTAACTAACCCCTCGCTTGTTAATTCCTAAAATGATTCGTCCAGGTAACAGGCCTATAGGATCATCTATCTTCCGTACACTGAAGAAAACAGAATTCCCATAAGGAAGAGTTCTCAAGATTCTAAGGAACTGCTGTTTAGCATCATCTTTTGACAAGTGCTCCTGCGAGAAAGCACAAATATAAATAAGCAATGAATGATGATGGTGAATATTAGTTAAAGAATGTTTTGCAAAGGTCTTTTTTAAGAATATAGAAGTGTGTTACTTGATTTACAATCAAGTCAAAAATCAACAAATGGTAAACACAGAAACATTTCTTGGTGTATGCTACACATGATCATATAGAGGAACATGAAAAAAAATGTATATCACATTAAATAAAGTGTCTTGAACAAATAATATCAAGCCTTATCCATTAGTTTGTAGATGAAGAATAATAGTAGAGCAACATATTTGAAATTCCACAGGGTGGTTTTACAACATTTTCATAATAAGTTCCACTAAAAAATGATACCAATTTCTAGCCAGGGGAAGTAGGAAAGAAAGACAAATGAGAACAATGCTTAAGAAAAGGTGTGTGTTACCAAAGATCGATAGCGAGATATGATGTCAAGCTCCCACTCTCGCATCGAACGTGTAACAGCAATTTGTCTAGGAAGAAATCTTTCAAAAAGTGATATCCACTCACTGCAAAACCATTATCAACTTAGAAGAAAATCTACTACCAACCTTTGGTTGACAAAAAAAAACTATATATATCTTCAACAGTGAGGTATGAAACACTCACACAGATGAATCAGGGTGCTCAATACACCCAATCTCAACCAAAATTTGTAAGGCGGACAGCTGAGCAGCATCATCTCTTCCAACAGGATAATTTCCAAGCATATAATCGTGTTGTAACTGGAACATAAGATAACATATTAATCTTACTATTTAAGTTGCAAACAGTTTTCAGTCAAGATGATATACCTGTACATATGACAATTGCACAAACATAGGGTCAGCTACAGCTTCATCTGATTCACGGAATAATCGTTTCTTGAAGATAAGTTTGCAATGCAGAATCTCTCCTTTACTACGATCCTTAGCTGCCTTGAATTCAGCCAATAAATCGCCAATATACTTGTTATCATCTAAAGCCAAGTATTCCTCTGCATGCATACAAGATAGATCAGTGGAGTAATGATCAAAATAGTGAACATAATTGTTTGTATTTAATAACCAAAGTTTTTGCATTGTTCAAATCTTTTTGAAGAAATAGTTACCATTTCCAGTATCAGCAGATTTTGAACCATTGACAACTTTTCGACACTCAAATAGACTGAAACTGGAATACACTGATAGTTTGATAATTGCAGCAAGTTCCTACAAGAAGAATGTTTCAACTTTTAACAACACATGTTAACTTAAAATAAATAATATAGATATTTCAGGTACATATGAAAACCAAATATCACAACAATTAGCCAAAGCCAAGAGCACTTCACATAATTAACTTGAAACAAGCTTCCCTAGCCATAATTCAGGCATTGTCAGTTCCACGGCTCAATTGGTTGAATGGCTAATATAGTGTGCCCTTGTTAGAAAAAATGGATTTAGTCCCATTCAGATTTAGAAATAATCTAACTTCCAATTGTCTTCTGCCAACACTAAATTGAATTATTGCTTGATGTTTCTAACAGACTAAAGATGTAACATGCTTATAAAACAATAGAAACAAGAGGAAATCTTTACGTGCATTGTTAAGTATTATTGAAATATAAATAATGAATGGTGCAAAATCCCCAAATGGAAAAGAAGATAAGAATCCTTTATTACCTCTACAGCATCAGCGACAGTTGTTGCCATGTCATAAGTAATTTCTTCAAAAGTTTCATCCAGAAAAAAAACTATTGTTGTAAGCTTTTTTCCAGTCAATAGAGCTTCAATCTCCTGGCGTGCAGGTATGGTTAATCTAGGTCCTGCCTTTACAGAACATTTCAAGGCGTTCAATGTATTCAAAGCAAGGGCTTGTATGGCAGGCTCATCGGTCAGACCATGAGCTACATAATGAACATATTCTGACAAGTATGCTCCAATATCCTTGCTTGGGGGCATAGCAGAGGCACATATATACATAAGCTCCCAAGCTTTTTCTAGAGATTTGCTGCAACAATGAACATTTCAACATTATCAGGATTCCTTTGTCCCTATCAAGATTATCTGAAAACTCAATTATATATTTATACATGTATTTATCTTTGGTGAGATTATATCAGATACCTATCAGGATTATTACGTGTTTGCTTTGAAATCTGGACAAAAAGTTCATCTCGAAGATCGGAACGCTTCAGAGTATGCTTATAGATTTTTGCAACAAGGTCTACACTTTCTTCAACACTCAATGACATTATTTTATCAGAAGAATCAATTCCCATGTACTTTAAGATCATCTGGAATAACTTCACAGAACGGCTCACCAGGTCACTGCTTATTTTGAGGAGTGAAGTAGGTATTGGATCCTGCCATACCATAATTTAGCCTATCAAAATAATTCCAAGGAGAATGTTTCTTTTTATGTCTAAGCTTATGTTGCTCAGATAAACTTCACCTTTTGAAAACAAAGCATATCTTCCAATGTGAACTTTTTACGAACTTGAGGACCTACAGATTTTTTGGAGAAAAACCCACGTTTTCCAGCAGATTGGATCTGTTTCTGCATGGATCGCACAAATCCCTCAACCTATATAGGAAAGCAAAATATAAGATACTGAGGAGAGACAAGTAAATTAAGTGCAAAAACAAGAGAAACACATATCACCTTGTGAGAGAGAATTTAAAGTGACCAATAACATGCATGCCAAGTACAAAAAGCTCCAGCGTAAATTGTATTCATTGTTCCATTAATGTAGACAAAAAAATTGTCATTTGATTAAAATGATATTAGCTTATAGTTTTTCACTATGATGATTTGGTTTGATTGAGTGATTCCATATGAATCTAATTTCATATGAATCCAATGGAAGTTAAATCCAACCAACTAAAAGTATTTATAACTCAATAAGGCACTAAATCAAACCCAATATATTCAAAATTGAATCAATATTCTTATAAAGTTGAAAGTAGAGATGAACCTTATGTTCTATGATTAAAGTAAAAGAGAGTGGAATCTCAGAGTCAATGGTGATATAGAAGCAGAAGATCTTGTCACATAGAGACACAAAGTTGACAATAGCCTAGACTCAGCACCTGATAATGAATGAGAACAAGTCATCTCACATGGATATACAAAAATGACAACGAGGGTGAAACTATTGGTAAATTATATAGTTATGTCATAGTTATCTTCCATGTCTCTTGTTGGGTAGCATTGTCATTGCATGCCTCCTTTTTTCTCTTCAATTGTATTGATGCTATCAAGACTCAATTGATAACAAGAGTCCAACAGTCCAACCAATGATGATTTTTTATATCAAAAGCATTCGATGATAAAATTTCTATGGTCCATTGCATTTCATCTTACAAGAATAAAATAGACAATAAATTATGCATTGTCACCATTATAAAAAATAATCCTATACATACTTGTCATGAATCAACATTACTAAATGAATTATCATATTACTCTGCATATTTTACAATATAAAAATAATTACAAAATAAGTAGAATTCTTTTTTAATATATTTAATAATTTTATTTGAACCTTACAATTCATGATCCAAAATTTACCCAAACAAGTTACAATACAAACTTTGATACTGATATAGTCAAAATGATTGTCGAAAACTAGTTGCAGATAGAATGAGAGATGTATCACTATAATATTTATGAAATGCAATGATATCATCTAATGTTAACAACAAACAAATTGACCATATATGTAGTTGTGGGAGCAGGATATTGAAGAACTAATGACAAGGAAACACGAAAATTTAAAAGACATGTTTAGAAAAACAAGATAAATGGCTTATTTTCATTATAATAACATAACCATTTCTCTGTATATAAATATATTAAGTAACTACAGAATACCTAAAAGTATAAAGGTAAAACCTACTTTTGTCAAATATTTAAGTGAGCAATGAGATAAACTGAAGACTAAACTCTCAAGCACAAATACACAATGCCTACTCTTTGGACCATGTTAAGCATATAATTAAACAAGTTGAATGGGTGACACACAACTGATTGAATTGTAATGTAGTTTCCTTGCTCCCAATGAAATGCTTATGGGATAAAGAAAACAGCTCATTCATTGCCCCAATGGAAACAACTCCTTGCTAATTTTGAAAACAGAGAACACAATCTTACATAACAAAATAATTTCTCAAACAAAAAATTAAGCGGCAGTCCACAAAAACAACAACAAAATGGTAGAACAGTCAAGGATAATGGGACACCTGTTCCTATAACGACAGAGTTGGTGAAGATTGCTATGCATACCTGGAACCTATCAATTAAAGATATAGCCCCGGCAAGCTCGGCAGGTAGAGACATTGATAAAGTTGTAGGTGTGCTGCAAAAGCAAACAAATCAGGAAACAAGCATGTGGAAAGCTGGAAGCTAAGAAGCTTTACTAGAGGCTTCAGATGTATGAATTTATAAAATACAATAAATGCAAGAATTGGAATTGAGTAAAAATGAAAAAGAAATAAATGAGAAACAATGTTTGCTTAATTTACTAATGACATTTGCTTGGCGGAACAGCCCTATATTTGACTAAGATAGATCAACTACTACGTTGCACAATAGTTCCTTCAAGGACTTCAACTGAAAATTCAGACGACCAATTTATACAGACCTTGTAGAACAACAAATCTTATTGCAGAGCTGAGTGTGAGAATGAGGTCGAAAAATCAGCGAACATCTCATGTTGGATAAGGTATACAATATACAACACAGTCAGATTTGGTAAGTTATCATAATTTAGCAAGCAACAAGAGCAAATGATTGAAACTGAGTTGTAGCCACAAATATATAATTTTTTTCATCATTGATTCTGGTAAGTTACTAAAATATACCAAAATTAGCAACTGGATGATTATCACAACAAAAGTATATATAGTAAGAGTCAAATAGCGATTCAATTGAAGTTATGGGTTCAAAGATGAGAAAATAGCTAAAAAATTCATTGGTCCACTTGTTTCATCTTGGACAAATTATTCTTCATATAAAAGGGAGAAAAAAAAAATCTTTGTATCAATGTGGTGAGGAAGCTTGCAGATTCATATAGCCCACTCCCACACATAATTTGTAAACAAGCATTCAATACTTCAATCAATAAGGGAGTCATGAAGGTTGTTAAGTTAAGTTTTCTTTGCAGCAGGTATGACGACACAAGGAGTCTGAGCTGAAATTATTAAGAAAAAACTATAAAAAATTGAGATAATTAAGTTTTTGTTCTGATTCTCATGTTGTATGAAAAAATAAGTGGGAAGTATCAACTTACGGAGGAGCAAAATAGGATCCATCACTGTCATAACCATCCCCATTTACGCTGGCAGCAGAG
>JBBMKF010000078.1:54630-70753 GCA_037834155.1 Curcuma caesia | reverse complement strand
CCAGTGGCTGTGTGTCCATGTGCGAGGATGAACAGAGCATCGTCAATGACTCCTGCTCCGGCATGGGTTGCTGCCAGACTTCCATACCCAAGAATCTCAGATTCTATGAAGTCAGGTTTGATGAGAATTTCAACAACTCGAATACTTGGAGATTTAGCAATTGCAGCTACGCCGCCTTGATGGATGCCGAGTGGTCCCAGTTTAATACATCTTACATCACGAGCAACGAATTGATCCAAATGAATAACAATGGCAGGGTGCCGGTAGTGATGGACTGGGCCATTGGAAAGGAGACTTGTGAGGTTGCAAGTAAGAACACGAGCTCTTATGCCTGCATCAGCACTAACAGCACGTGCGTCCACTCCTCCAATGGTCCTGGCTACCTTTGCAACTGTTCGACGGGATACAAAGGCAACCCTTACCTCTCCAACGGATGCCAAGGTCTGTCATCTATACCAATCAATTTAATTATATTATTCTAGCCGCTTTCAATTATATATGTTTTGCCTTTCTAGCTGCGATGGTGCCTATATAATACTGTAATTTTTGCACTTCAATATATTTTAGACATCGATGAGTGCAATCAAACAAATCGATGCTCAAATGGCGCCAACTGCCAGAACCTGCCAGGTGGTTATACATGTGAGTGCCGCGAAGGCACGCACGGAAACGCTTACAATGGAACATGCATCCCTGATCAGAAACTTCCCTTAGCAGTGAAGGTGGCTATAGGTAAGATCTAAGCTTCTCTTGAGAGATTATTTATTTTTTCCTTTTCTAATCTAAATTTTACCCTATGCATTCACTTATTATTTTAAGTCACTCAAGCTCAAGCAAATCTCCTCCTCTGTGAATTGCAATGGAAAGGCATATTCTTCATGATAGTCGCTTAATTAATATTACTATTCAATTACCTAATATAACATCTTAGGGAACTCAATCTCCTCCTTTTGGTTGAATTCCTAACTTGCTAACTATTTTCTATTTGGCTAGTTTATTATCATCTTTTTTTTTTTTTGGGTTGAACTAAGATTACTTCTTTAGGGTACGTTTTCCTTTTGTCAATTGACCAAAATCATAAGTATCATGCATCTTCTTTAATGAATTCATCTCGATCTTGGCCCAAATTTCACTTGATGGTTAAGAGAGGGGTTACCTTTCTCTATAAAACATCAAAGGATATGATATTTCCAATGAAAAACCACAACCTTAGATATAGGTTAAGAGTCATCCGAAATAGAAAAATCCTACACACATCCATTGCTTGACCTTTCAGCATCATCGACCCGAATTATTGTATTACTCCATAGGACTAGATAACGCAATTACGATCTTTAAATATGTTATTCTAATCATTAACATCTTAGTGTTTTATGAAAAAAAATTGCACGATTAGGCATAGTTAGGCTAATATGGACATAAATTTAGCAATGAAATCATCAAAACTTAACACAAAAACTTACAACATAAAGATGACGTGTGTATGAATTACCTTGCAGGTGGTTGCAGTGGTGTAATTATTTTGTTACTATGCACTATGTGTCTCTATATAGTCTATCAAAGAAGAAAACTAGAAGAGATGAAAAGAAAATATTTCAAACAACATGGAGGCTATGAATTAGAGGAAAATATGAAGCTGGAAAAAGGTCTCAACAAATTTAAGATATTTGGAAGCAAAGAATTAGAGAAGGCAACAAATCATTTTGATGACAAAAATATTATTGGGAGAGGAGGAAATGGAGTTGTGTATAAAGGAGTTTTGGAAAACCAAGATGTTGCCATAAAGAAACCAAAGATTATAAATGAGGACTTGAAAAAACAATTTGGAACAGAGACACTTATTTTATTAGATATTAATCATGTTAACATAGTTAAGCTCTTGGGTTGTTGTTTGGAGACAGAGATGCCATTATTGGTCTATGAGTTTATCCCGAATGGAACCTTGTTTCATTTAATTCATGAAAGTGAGAACCGAGTTTCAGTTTCCTTGGATACTCGACTACGGATTGCATATGAATCAGCTGATGCTTTGGACTACTTGCACTCAAAAGCTTCACCTCAAATCATTCATGGAGATGTGAAACTATCTAATATACTTTTAGATATGGATAACACAGCAAAAATTTCAGATTTTGGAGCTTCAAAGCTGATTCCCAAGGGGGAGAAACAATTTGCTACATTGTTGCAATTCACTCATGGTTATATTGATCCAGAGTGTCTGATGACATATGAGTTGACCTATAAAAGTGATGTTTATAGCTTTGGTGTGGTTCTCTTGGAACTATTTACAAGTAAGAAGGCTATTAATTTTGAAGAATCTGAAGAACAAAGGACTTTAGTGTCAACTTTTACTATGTTGGAGAATCAGAATAGGATTTCAGAGATCTTAGACAATCAAGTGAAATTGGAAGCTAATACAGAATTTATTCAAAAACTTACTGTACTTATTAAGGAATGTTTAAAGTTGAAAGGAGAAGACAGACCAACTATGAAGGAAGTGGTTGAGGAGCTAAACGGATTGAGAACTCTTAAGCAACACCCTTTCATAGTTCAACACAATGCTGATGAAACGGAGAGCTTGCTCGATGGGTTGTCAACTGTTAATCATGCTGATTCTAATACTACTTTCAATATAGAGAGCAAACTCACTTGATGGAGCAATATACAAGGTTGGTTGTAATAGGGGCTTGGGGTCAAATGGTGTTGCTATTTTGATTATGTGTGTTTGTTTGCCTAATGTTCTAGTCTTCATAAGTGTGTCTTTTTTTTCGAAACTTTAATCCTCTGTATTTATATGTGTATTGCCTAGTTTTCTAAATAATTTGATCTCGTGTGGGTTTCTATGTAAAATTATTTTCACTTCAACTCTTGAATGTTATTTTCTTTTTAAGGTTATTTTTTTATTATCTTTGCAAAAAGTTTTTTATTTTTATTTTTATTTTTACTTGCTTTCTCATTTAAATTTCAAAATAAATTGGTTTGGTGTAAGCAAATTTGTAAGTGGTCTTTCAAACCGCGTTAGCTTGTAGTGATCTCCCAAGTTTTGGTTTCACACAATATTTTAAAAAATTTCATATCATACACAATTAATAACAATGCTTTTACACTTCATTAACTTCAAAATTGTTCAAAGTTTCCTCTAGATCACTTAAAGAATAACATTTGATTTAAAAAAAAGGAATTGAAATCGTTAGGAGGCATTAGGCATGAATAAAATTTTAAAATTATTTAAGTTTCTTTTATTAAATCAAGTTTCAACTAAATTATAAGCACATCTATTTGAGCTTAATTCGACAACAATAGGCTTTTTAATGGCAAAATTGAACACAAAATATTATGCTTGACTGGATTTTTATTTGTGTTTTTAATAAACAAGTTTAAAAATATTGAACTCAACTTGACTGCACTTGTTTACAATCCCATGCACCCACCTCATAATACAATATTGTTTAGTTGCATCTTTTATCATAACTGTTTGCTTATCAAACAAACTCCCTGAAAACAAGAGATACCACACGCACAATTTTATCCTTCTTCCTCATCAGTTTGTCTGCAACCTTGTTTGCCATTTGTATAATTCGAAACTAATTCCGATCAGTATCAGATCTGGTTAGTTTCTGGCGACATCTACAGGACTTTCATTGGTGTATGTCTCTGGAGGCAAAGAAAAGTAGCATCACCGTAAGAGCGTTCTTAATTCCAACCACCAAGTAGTTCTCCTGATATAACACAATCTTAGTAGCTGTTTTATGTGATTAGTTGGGGAGTATTGAAAATTATTGTTTAGTCGAGACTTTCGACATCAGTATATAGTACTGAACACTTCATGTTTTTCTATCTATGAATTTGCTTGAGGCTTTTTCTCCACCAAATATGGGTAATCTTTGTGAGATCAGGTCTTTTGAAATTATCTTGAGCTATTAAGTTCACTTTGTTGTTCATCTACTCTTTCATATTTGTCTTGATTCTCTAACCATTTGATCGGAGCAGGATATATCATGTATCAAAGACTTAACTTCGTTGTATGAGGTTGCAACTATTGAGGACATATATGTTGTGTATGAGCATTTGAAAGTAGACGATACTTCCTTATTTTGTTGTGTTGGAGTTGCGGGTGGTAATGCAGGTGGTGATGATATGCTTGGTATGACCTGTTTCTCATAAATTTCTTAACTAACTGTCTATTAATGTGCATGGAATCAAATTGTTCATTGCTTAAGCATATCACATGGAAAACTAATCAGTTTTGGTGCAAGGTTTCTATAGATAAACAAAATTCAATGTGGCCTATGCTGTTAGTTTATTTAATCAACAAAGTTTGAGAAGTGGAAAGAATAGTAGTTTGTATCCATGTTGCTGATTACAAAGAATCAAAAGATGATAATGTTACTCGGATCTACTGCTTACTCATGGCTAATAATTTTTCTTAAGAGGGATAATTCTATTTCTTGGCAATTCCATTTAGTGCGATTCTTATGGACCAGTATTTCATATTTCCAAGTACTTTTCTTGTATCGGATTGTTTTGATTCTATTTATCAATGGACAGACATTGGAGACGAAGAGTCAGATGCTGGCCATCATGGAATGGCACCTACTGGGCGCGGTTTGTCAACAATGACACGACCAACAACCTAGCCTTTGTTGGAGTTTCTTCACCTGAAATCTTAGGTAAGCTGCTGAGATATGCAGATCTTGAAAATTTGTCTTTAGAACAGACAGTCAACTCCAACCATCTTCTAGTGCACTTTGATTTTACCATTTAGCATGGTCAATATATTACTGGCCTATCTTTAGTGTAACAAACTCGTAGTTTAAGTCTCCTTGTTTCTAGCCTTTGATTATTGATTTTGACTTGTAAAAAATATCGTTTAAACTCAAAGCATCTTAGTCTCGTGTATGCATTTTGATATTTTATCATTTAACATGGATGAGATATTCCAGAACACAGCTGAACGTGAGATAAGGTTAATGTAGTCAGATAAGATCAATGTAGTTTGTAGCCTGTTCAAATATCTACTTACTAATCATATACATTGGCTTGGTTTATTCTTTCAGCTTTCTATTCTACAGATGATCGGATTGATCGATGAGAGTCACATACATCATCGTTTGACCATGACATGGTCATGAAGATTAATCTCATTGGATTAAAAAGGGCTCCATTTTTCAATAATTCTTTTGTAAATCTGTATGAGAAAATAAATCTAATCTGCATCTTCGAGCCCTATAACTGCTGCTTGCTTCTAGTTCATTATATCTACAGGAAGCCGTGGGTGTGCTGATAGTTTTTTTGTATCAAGTATTTGTATTCTTTTTTAAAACAAAATTATTACAGCAAAATAATCAAGAACAAATGTTAGACTTGCTATTCAAAGAGATACTACAGGTAATAGAGAGTGGGGTGAGGAGATCCTGCTTCCTGTCCCGTCAGATGCTCATCAAATGCTCGAGTCAGATGCTCATGAAATGCTTGAGAGGTTGCATTGATAATTGACTATGCAAGGTAAAGATATCATCTTCCTAGAGTGTTTCTCTACAAGTACAATATAATTATTTTATGCCCATGATGTGAGATAGAAACAAAAAATTAAATTCTATTGGCATTATATATTATATATACATCAAAATTGAAAAGCATGCATAAAAGCTCAAACAAAGCATAAAGAATTCGTTCTTTACTTTTATGTTCTCATGTACTTGCAAGTAGATACATACATACAAATGCTCAATTATAGAGCACTAATCGTTATCATCCCAAATTAATTAAGATTAATATAATTGTTTCCATTGATCAAGTATTCTGTTATGTAAAAAGTGAAATTTATCATTTAATTAGCGGCCTTATATGGTTGGCTCTACGATTATTTGTGAGGAGGTAAATCTAAAAATTACAATTGGTATTGATCAAATATTCTGGATGAAATTAATGTTTAACATAAATTTCATCAATAATATCTTAAATAAATAATTAAAAAGATTACTTGATTTAATTTGATTTTGATTTTTTTCTTATGTATTTATATATTTGTAGGTGAGGTGCACGAAGTCTCTATGACTTTGACTTGGACTTGACTATGTATCATATCATTGAGTCATTTTATTGGGCCCCTAATTAAAGCTGTCATAACTCTTGGTCTCCATGACTTGGACTTGGACTTGGACTTGTCTATGTATCATATCAGTGAATCATTTTATTGGGCCCTTAATTAAAGCTGTCATAACTCTTCGGCTCCATGACTTTGACTTGGTCTTGTCTATGTATCATATCAATCAGTCATTTTATTGGGCCCCTAATTAAAGCTGTCATAAGTCGAGGACCCGTTGAATTATTATAATCTGGTGGTGCATTTAGAATTAGAGCTTATGCATAAGCACCGAGGCATATGCACTTGATTGTAGCAGTAAGTCACTATGGCATGCAGAGAATTCCACGAGAATGTTCTCGAGATAGAAATTTGCCAACACTATCAGTCAAATCCAACATGAATAAGTATCTATCTGTTATTATTGCAAAATATGGACGTTCTTTCATTGCCCGTTTCAAAGTCTTACGAGGGGACATATATCGAAAGACCTTTTAATGATTGCAGCCTGTCGCAGTCCGGCCATTGATGGCACATTTAAAATTCAACGACACACCATTAATACTTGTACTATTTTTCAAAATGATTGTACCACGCTATTGCATGTACCGGAAGATATGATATGATATATTTATGCCTGTATACGGGTTGTAAATGAAAGAATACATCTGCTGTGTTGAAAATTTTATTGAAAGAATTGAAATAAAAATGAACTAGCTGGCCTGCGATATATTTCTCTTCTTGGCCAAACTGTTTATATCGGGTGAAATCTCTTGTTTGCCTCTCTGATCGTAGTGCAGTCAGATCAGGTGGTTAGATGAGTGGCAAGGCTAATTGAGTGAGGGTGGGTAGTTGATCGATCAATATAATTGGTGTGACAAGACAAAGTCAATCTAGTTAATTGATTAGTACGTAGTTGCAAGCTAAGCACAAATTAAGAGTGAGAAGAGCAAGATGAGGGGTTACAATCAAATGAATCGTACGTAAGCAATGAGGCATATTAAAAGGACGAGTTGAGATTTTTTTTTAATGTATTTTATATATTCGGTGCGAAAGCTATGTTGACTTGGAGTTATCGATCAAATGAGTCGTCAGGGATATATATGTTAAAGCCCATATATATATATATTATACATATTAGGGTTAAGGCCCCTGTAATCTATATATAGTTGTAACTATTGGATTTGATAATGAGATGTTCATAATTCGTCACAATATATAGAGATTGATGATAACTGATCATGTCTCAATCTAGTTCGTAGTTGCAAGCCCAAAGAGTGAGTAAAACAAGATGAGAGGTTGTAATCATATATATATTATATGAGCCATAAGCTAGCAATGTGGAAAGATTAGCTAGCTAGACCAATTCAAAAGATATTAAAATTTTGAATTAGTAAATATAAAAATTTTAATCATAATTAGCTAGAATGAGCATTTATGAAAGACAATATATAGGAATGATGGGTACTAATTAATATTTCTAATTATTATTCAAACATGTACTTATTAAATGTTCACTAGTCGACTTTATCTAAATATTCACAAGTGCTTGCAAGCAAGCAGATGCACACAAATACTCAATTATAGATCAATAACTATTATCATCCAAAATTAATTAAGATTAATATAATTATTTGTGTTGATCAATTATTCTGGATGATGATTAATATTTAAGATAAATTAATTTCTTTAGTAATTTCTGACTTTGATTTTTTTTTCTTTTATATATATATATTTATTTATTTATTTATTTATAGGGAGAAGTGACTTTGACTTTGACTTGTCTAGGTATGTATCATTTCAGTGAGTCGTTTTATTAAGCTCCTAATTAAAGTCATCATAACGGATGGCACGTACAAAAGTCCCCGCTACTACTTTTCAAACATGATTGTAGAACGGTATTATATGCGTGTATAGGAAGTTATGATGTGATACATTTATATATGCGTGTAAGCATGCATGTTAATTATATAATGAGGATCGGAGGGTACTATATATTATTGGCTTATCGATCGATCGGTCAGCTAATTAATTATATTAGAATTAAGCTATATATGCATTCAGCAGCATGGCAGCACTCGCCATGTCTCTGCTCCTCTCCCAAATGCTACTGCTGCTGCTACTTGCAGTTGCATTATCTGCTGTGCCTGATGACAGATCATGCCAAAGGAAATGCGGCGACGTGGATATCCCTTACCCCTTCGGCATCGGCGCCATCGGCACTAACTGTTCATGGGACGGGGAAAGGGTAGATTATATCTGCAGCAACAGTAGGGAAACTGGCATCGGCGCTAACTGTTCCTTGGGAGGATACTTCAATCTAACCTGCAAAACCATGGACGGTGGTCTCGAGAAGCCATTCTATTACAATGTTGAGGCCCTCAATATCTCGCCGGACATGGGCCAAGTGCGCGTGCTCAACCGCATATCCTCGGCGTGCTACAATCCGAATTACGACAATGTCACTTACAACCGCTGGAGGTTGAATTTGAGAGACACCCCATATAGGTTCTCTGATCAACACAACAAGTTCACTGTCATCGGCTGCGATACATCTGCCTACATAGTCGCCGACGAACTCCATGGGAGAAATATCTACCAGAGTGTCTGCGTGTCCCTGTGCGAGAATGAAAAGAGCATTGTCGATAACTCCTGCTCCGGCATGGGTTGCTGCCAGACTTCCATACTCAAGAATCTCAGATACTATGGAGTCTGGTTTGATACGAATTTCAACAACTCCGATACTTGGACATTTAGCAATTGCAGCTACGCCGCCTTGTTGGATGCCGAGTGGTTCCGGTTTCAGACATCTTACATCACCACGAACCAATTGATGCAAATTTACGGTGATGGCAGGGTGCCGGTAGTCTTGGACTGGGTCATTGGAAATGAGACCTGTGAGCAGGTAGCTAAGCGCAACCTAAGCTCTTATGTCTGCGTCAGTGCTCACAGCGACTGTGTCGACTCCTCCAATGGTCCTGGTTATCTCTGCAACTGTTCCAAAGGATACCAAGGCAATCCTTACGTCTCCAACGGATGCCAAGGTCTGACTGTCTATACTAATCGATTTAATTTAATTATGCTGCTTTCAATTATGTTTTGCCTTTCTAAATGCGATGGTTCCTAATACTGTAGCTTTTCCCCTTCAATATATATATATATATTTTTAGACATCAATGAATGCAACCAACAATCAAATCCATGCTCAGATAGCATCTGTCAGAACCTTCCAGGTGGTTATAGATGTGACTGTCGCGCAGGCACGCACAGAAACGCTTCCAATGCATGCATCTCTGATCAGAAACTTCCCTTAGCAGTGAAGGTGGCTATAGGTAAGAAGCTTTCTTATTTGCCGTTGTCCAACTCTTAATATTAATTATGTTTCTTAGAAAGGAAAATTAGGAACAAAATGAGTTTTTCTTATAATTGATTCCCTGTGTGTAGAGCTTAAATCAAATAAATTTTTGAATCCACCTATTATCTTTTTTAAAAGTGACCTTACAAATTTTCAAGTCAAAGAAATATATCCACACTAGTATTAAAAGATTGTCATTTCACCTATCTCTAATTGACCCTCGAGTTCAGTAAATCTCTTCTTCCTCTGTGTTGTCATGGAAAGGCGCAATCTTCACATTAGTTGCTTAATAGTAATTAATGTTCAAACTATATATATATCCATTGTGCTTAATATATCATGTATTCAACTCATCTTTACAATTAGATAAAAGGTCTTATCGAAGTCAACCCATGCGACCTCAAAATTAATATCAATTAAATAATCAAAACTTAATGTGAAAAAAATAATAACATAAAGATGATGACCTTGCAGGTGGTTGCAGTGGTGTGATCATTTTGTTGCTATGCGTTATGTGTCTCTATATAGTGTATCAAAGAAGAAAACTAGAAGAGATGAAAAGAAAATATTTCAAACAATATGGAGGTCATGAATTAGAGGAAAGGATGAAGCTAGGAAGAGGCCTCAACAAATTTAAAATATTTGGAAGCAAAGAATTAGAGAAGGCAACCAATCATTTCGATGACAAAAATATTATTGGGAGAGGAGGAAACGGAGTTGTGTATAAAGGAGTTTTGGAAAACCAAGATGTTGTTGCTATAAAGAAACCTAAGATTATTAATGAGGACTTGAAGAAACAATTTGGAACAGAGACACTTATTTTATCAGATGTTAACCATGTCAACATAGTTAAGCTCTTGGGTTGTTGTTTGGAGATGGAGATGCCATTGTTGGTCTATGAGTTTGTCCAGAATGGAACATTATTTCATTTAATTCATGAAAATGAGAACAGAGCTACAATTTTCTTAGATACTCGACTGAGGATTGCTTATGAATCTGCTGATGCTTTGGACTACTTGCACTCAAAAGTTTCTCCTCAAATCATTCATGGAGATGTGAAATCATCTAATATACTTTTAGATGTGGATAACACTGTAAAAATTTCAGACTTTGAAGCTTCAAAGTTGATTCCCAAGGGGGAGGAACAATTTGCTACATTGTTACAATTCACTCATGGTTACGTTGATCCAGAGTGCCTGGTGACATATGAATTGACCCATAAAAGTGATGTTTATAGCTTTGGTGTGGTTCTCTTGGAGCTATTTACAGGTAAGAAGGCTATTAATTTTGAAGAATCTGAAGAACAAAGGAGTTTGGTGTCAACTTTTACTATGCTGGAGAATCAGAATAGGGTTTCAGAAATCTTTGACAATCAAGTGAAATTGGAAGCTAATATAGAATTTATTCAAGAACTCACTAGACTTATCAAACAATGTTTAAAGTTGAAGGGAGAGGATAGACCAACTATGAGGGAAGTGGCCGAGGAGCTAAATGGATTAAGAACTCTTAATCAACACCCGTTCGTAGCACAACACAATGCTGAAGAAATGGAGAGCTTGCTCAGTGGGTTGCCGAATGATAATCATGCTGATTTCAACACTACTTTCGAAATAGAGAGCAGACTCACAGGACGGAGCAATATCCAAGATTGGTTGTAACATCAAGAAAGAGACATGAGCTCAAGTTATGTTGCTACTTTTATTTGTGTGTTTGCTTGCCTACTTATGTAATCATCTTATGTGTGTTTTCTAGTTTCTAATGCTTTGCATTTGTGTGTTTATTGTCTAGTTTTCTGAATAATTTGGTTTCATTTGAGTTATCATGTAGAGTTATCTTCACTTGGAGCCACTCTTGAATGTAAAATTCTATTTAAAGTAATTTGTGTCGTCTTTGTAAAAAAAACATTGTTGGTTCTCTTTGATTATGCCATTTAAATTTTAAAATAAATTGGTTTGATGTGAGCAAATATGTAGATTGATCTTTCAATTCACTTTTGCTTTGAGTGATCTCTCAAGTTTGGGTGGTTTCACATAAATATTTTAAAAACTATCATACCTCACACCTCACATAGTTAATATATAACAATGCTTTTAATCTTCATTAGCATTGAAACACCTTTAAAGAATATGGAGAAGAGTGAGTCTTGCATCTAATTAATTTCATTTTGGCCATGAAGGAGGATATATATATAGACTTGAGGAAACTTTGGACAATATATCAAATGACAAGCTAAGTGAAGGAGACACAGAGCTTATTGAAAGGATTAATTAATGGACAGCTCGTGGTGCATTGCTTGAGTGTGAAGGGAGAAGAAAGGCCTACGATGAAGGACAAAGCAGACCAGTTAAAACAATTTGATAAAGTTCAATTAGCGAAGAGGCACTTATTGTCCTATCCGAGCTTTAGCCCGCGGGGGACAATGGCGTTGAGGAGTAATTGTAGCTCGGATTTACAATAGGAGAAAAGAAAATTGTGTGTAATTAAGAAAGATGAAGATAGTCCAAAGGCTTCTTCTTTTTAATTTTTTTTTCCGATCAGCTAGCCAACTCAAGTTTTACTCCACCCTTGCAAGTAGCAGCCATGGATATTACACAAAGTGCAGAGGAGATCCTGCATCCTCTCCCGTCAGATGCTCATCAAATGCTTGAGAGGTTGCATTGATAATAGAGTATGCAAGGTAAAAATAATATCATCTTCCTAGAGTGTTTCTAGCTCTAAAAGTACAATTTTTTTATTCCCATGATGTGAGATGGAAACAAGAAAATTCTACTACCATTATTATATATTATACATCAAAATTGAAAAGTATGCATAAAAGCTCAAACAAAGCAAAAAGAATTCGTTCTTTACTGTTATGCTCCCATGTTGAAATATTCACTAGTACTTGCCAGTAGATACATACATACAAATGCTCAATTATAGAGCACTAATCGTTATCATCCCAAATTAATTAGGATTAATATATAATCGTTTCTATTGGTCAACTATTCTGGATGATGTTAATGTTTAACACAAATTTCTTCAGTAATATCTGAAACAATTAAATTAATTTAAAGGATTACTTGACTTAACTTATTTTATTTTGATTTTTTTCTTATGTATTTATATATTTGTACGTGAGGTGCACGAAGCGTCTTTGACTTTGACTTGGACTTGCAGTCTATGCCTCATAACTCTGACAAGTACTCTAGCACGCGCCGTTGAATTGTTATAATCTTGTGGTGCATTTGGAATATTCATACGTACTGAGGCATATATATGCACTTGATTGTAGCAGTCAAGTGATCACCTATAACACGTAGATAATATTCCAGAAGAATCGAGATAGAAATTGGATACCATTCCAATAATATTAATTAATGTTGGCATTACTTGTCAAACTCGATCGGCATCAATAATCTAAGTATCTCTATCTATGCATGATAATGACGATGGTATTGACTTATGGATCACTAATTAGAAGCTACCACTACTAGAATATATATCTGCGACTTTTTTTATTGACATTTATTTTTAAATATAATTATAAATACTTTGTAATTAATGATATTTTTTATTTAAAAATCTTAATTTTAAGAATAAAAAATTATATTAGATCTATGATAATAATATTAATAAATATAATTATATTTATAGATTAATTAATTGGTTAAATATATATATTAATCCTATATATCATATTTATTTAATTTTTTCTTAATCTAAACTTCTTTTCCTTTTCGGTCTCCCTTGCCTCTCCCTAGCTAGCTAGCAAATTACAAGGAAATTCTCCTGTGCAAATTAAATAATCCTAAACTTCGTTGTTCACCGATCGCTTGCGATGAGTTGTGGCTAAGTTGGGTGATCATCAAGGCTAATTGAGGAAGGGTAGTTTAATTGATTTATCATTAACAATCGAGATGATATCGGGTTGGGGATAGAGATTGATGATAACTGAGGTAGACCGTTGGTGTGACAATAATTAAGATGCAATGCGACATGGTCAACCTAGTTAGTCGTTGCAAATTCAAAGAGTAAAGTCTTTGCAAGGATATGAACCACAAGCAATGTGGTAAGATTAGGTAGCTAGCTAGCTAGACCAATTCAAATTAAAGACAACAATGAGCAGTCAGACACAAAGTTGATTGGGTCCACAGTAATGTGACTAATTATTAGGACATTCATAAGAATATTAAAGTTTTAAATTATTAATTAAATATGCAAGGATATATATATATACAATTAAGATTTAATGATAAGGATGAACATTTATTCGATCGTCTTTAAAATTAATGCGACAGCGAAAATTAAAAATGTTAACCTGCAAGATTTTTTTTCTATATTTTATGAAACCACACGAGTAAATTTTAATATTATGTATCTAACTTTTATAATTCTAAAAATATATATCACATGTCCCTTCTAAAAAATTTTAAATCACTTTAAATCAAAATTAATATATTTTTACAAATCTTATATTGATTTTGATTTAAAATAATTCAATGTTTTCTAAATCCATCAGCTAGTTTATAGGGTATTCGGACGAAACTAACTGATACCCTTAGAAAATTTTAAATCAATTCAAATCAAAATTAATATACGCTTACAAGCCTCTTTAATACATCCATGCTATTAAATCTGAATTTAATAACATAAATTAAGAATGTTGAATTTTTAACTTGTAAAGGCTTAATTAAGAAAGTTTGTCAAAAACTCATTATAATTAAGGTTTACGATAATTATATTCACTAATCAATATCACAATGAGTTTCTAGAATTCTTTTGGTTCAAAAAATATCAAACTTTTACATTTTCAAATAGTATAAGTTCATCAATCAGTTCGAATGAAATTGATTGATGGACTTAGAAAACTCTGAATAATTTTAAATCAAAATTAATGTATTTTTACAAGTCTCCTTAATATATCCATACTATTAGATCTAAATTTGATAGCATAAATTAAGAATAATAAATTTTTAAACTTACAAAGGCTTGAGAAAATTTATCACAAATTTATTATAAGGCATAGGACACTGATACTCATTAACAAGCACCACCAATGAATTCCTACGTTGATCTATGAGTTTGTCCTTAATGGTAATTAACTTGTTTCGATTTCGGGGCTTCAAGGTTAATTTCCAAGGCTAAATTAGACCAGTTAATTAGTTATTTTGGTTCAAGGGATCTATGGTTACTTAAACCCGAGCAGCTTTAACATGTAAGTCATCTGAAAAAATTAAAGTGACGTTCATAATATTGCTCTTAGAATTACTGACACATAAAAATAATAATACAATTTATTCTGAAGAATATGGAGAAGAATGAGTCTTGCATTTAGTTAATTATTTCATTTTGGCCATGAAGAAAGATATATCAACTTGAGGATTAATATAATTATTTACTATTCTGGATGATGATGATTAATTTTTAACATAAATTTCTTTAGTAATATCTAAAACAATTAATTAAAATGATTACTTGACTTGACTTAGAATCACGTGAGGTGCACGAAGCGACTTTGACTTGTCTGTCTATCATATCACTAAGTCGTCTTACTAGGCCCATATAATTAAAGCTGTCATGACTCTTCTGCAAGTCAAGTCATGGATGACAGGTAGAGTTGAGGATTCCACTAGATAGAAATTGGGCACTAAAATTGAATAATAATAATGGTAAAATATCTTTAAATTATTATAATTTTGATGGACAATATATACAACGTAACTGTTTTAGTGGATCTCAACTAATTGAATTATTATATATAATAATGTATTTAAAATAAGAGAGTATGCATAAGCAATTAGACATATGCAGTTGACTCAAATAGTCAAGTCACCTATGATATGACACATACAAATTTCCACAAAATAGAAATTGGACACCAATGATGTCGGCACCACTTGTTAAACTTGATTGTACTAACGTCAATAAGCATCTAAAATATATATCTATTATGATTTTTTTAATGAATTTTATTTTAATTATAAATATTTTATAATGATATTTATTAAAAATATTATAATTTATTATTAAAAAATTATATTAAATCATATATGATAATAATTTTAATAAATATAATTATATATATTTATAGATTATTGATTAAATATATCAATCCTATTAAATTTATTTAATTTTTGATTATTATTATTTCTTAATCTAAACTTCCTCTTTTCCGTCTCCCTTCCTTCTCCTCAACAAATTCTCTTGCACAAGATAATGCTAAATTTCATATATAGTTTCTTGCTTAGCAAGAAAAATCCTGCATGACTAGGCGAGGCAGCAATTAAGTGCTGATCACTCGCGAGTTGCTATAGCTAATTTGGGTGAGCGAGTAATTAAGGCTGATTGAGTAAGAATAGATATTAATTGATCAATTGAGATGCTCGATCAGGGGTAAATTAAGATTGATATGATAATTGAGGTAGATCATCAGCGTGACAATGATTAAGGCGCAATGCGGCAAGGTCAATCTAGTTAGCATGTATGCAAAGAGTAAGAAGAGCAAGATGAGAGATTGCAGTCATATGGGCCATAAGCAATGTGACAAGATTAGCTAGACCAATTCAAAGACAATAACAACAAAGATGACTAGTCAGACAAAATAGAGATTGATGATAACTGATCATGCATGTCTCGATCTAGTTAGTAATTGCAAGCACAGAGAGTGAGAAAAACAAGATGAGAGGTTGTAATCACATACA
>JBBMKF010000078.1:20589-31734 GCA_037834155.1 Curcuma caesia | reverse complement strand
TATTCAAATATTCTATTACTATTATATATATAAGAGTGATGTCCTGCGCATTTTAAAACACACAATTATATACGATATTAAAATTGGGATGTCTGAAAAAATTTCGCCTAGAATAGTAAAGATATATATATATTTTATTATTATTTAATTTTTTTATGTTTAATACTATAACCTAACCCCTAAATCCTAAAGAGAAAATTTTAAATGACTTAACCATAAGTTAAAAAACTAAATAAAAAAATTATTTTAAAATTTTTTAATATTTAATACTATAATACAACCTCTAAACTCTAAAGGACAAATTTTAAATGGCTTAATCATAAATAAAAAATTTAAAAAATAAAAAAAATTAAAAAATATATATTTAGTATTCCAAGCACTCGGAATATTCCAAGCTCAATTCTAATATTGTGTACAATCGCATCTTTTAAGACGATATGAATAGGATTCTAATCTTCACATCCAATTATTAATTATTTAATCGAGTTAAAAAATCCCTTCCATACTTTCTTCTATTAGGATCAGATATCAAATCCTTCACCCAATTTGGAAGAAATTATCATCTTTAATCAGTTTGTCTTGCTTAAATTGAACAGAACCAAAGTAAAAAAACAAACTAAAATTTAATTATGTTATTAAATATTTTCTTTCAAAATTATTAATGATTTTAAAAATTTTAAATTAATATCAAACTGGCACTCATAGTGATCTCATGGTCCTATTCATTCTTTTTTTTTAAAAAAAATAAAATCTTAATTTATCAATGAGTTTTATTAGTGTTTTAATAATATCTTGAATTTAAGATTTACGATTTAAGTAATTCAAAATCTTTCTATCGACGATTTTATGCCAAAAGAATTTAATAATCCTGACTAAAAGTATTTTGTGGATAAACAGTTGACCTTATTAGTCCATCCATATTATTTTAAAAATAATTAATCAATTGGGACTCAAAAGTCATAACCTTAAAAAGTTTAAATTTATTTTAACGTTACGAAATTGCGTACTTGATTTTATGTATTACCCAAAACGCGTACTCTATTTTTGAATCGATCAAATCACATATCTCTTTCCTATAATATCTCTCTTCCTTTCACTGTTCATCCGAATAAAAAAACTCCGAAGCATTTTATTTTTTCCACTAAAACAAGCCTAATCTCTCAACCCTCCTCCATCTCCATCTCCATCTCCATCTCGACAAGTTTCTTCCATCATCCCCTTCGCCTCCGTCCAGTAGTGCAAAGAGACACAACAAGTCAACGATAGTTTGAAATCAAGGCTAGAGCTTTGGATAGATTAGTGGTGGGCTATGGGAATCAATGGTGTTTTAGATCGAGATTTGGAAGAAAATGAATGACATAAAAGCCATGGCGAAATACGTTAAGGGCACCGAGCTGCAGCTTGGTCTGTCGGGCTCTGATGTGTCCGAGAAGCCGATCATGAGGGGTGAAAAATGAGCGTTTCCGGAGGATGAGACCAACTTCGTCAATTCTTCATTAGATGATGACTTCAGTCAGAGGAGTGGCAGATCCTCCGGGCTCTGATGTTTTAGGGTGATTTCAGATCAAAGATGTGAAATTTGTATATGTTTTAGGGTGGTTATATTTTTTTTACTAGTAGTTGTTTGATAAAATGTCAAGGCGCAGCAGTTGAAGGCAGAGATGATGGCAGACATTGCCTGGTTATTTGTGAAGGTTAGCATAGATGAGACTCCTTATTTGAGGAAGATTGACCTCAAGATTTATAAGGGGTACAAGGAGCTCAGGGAGACCTTGAATAACATGTTCAAATAATTTTTCCTAAGTAAGCAAGCATGACTTAATTATTGTTATCATCATAAATTGATATGTGTTTGTATTTCTTAATAATTAATGTTGCAAATTATTGATTCTCACATATCTTGCTGAAGAAGTATTAGCAAAAGAATGTTACAATGGATGTGAATATGCTATCGCTTACAAAGATAAAGATGATAACTAGATATTGGTTGAAGATGTTCCTTTGGAGTGAGTGTCATGTGTTGGATTTAATCTCTTAAGGTGACCTTAATTATAATTTATATATGTGGATATGAATCGAACCCATTTAAGTGATCTAATTATAAGGTTTATCAGGTTTCGGATCATCAGATGTGGATTAAATATGTAAAATCCGTTAGCCCGATCCGTTATTATATATGAGTTGATAACAGACCAAATTTCTATATATAGGATTTGGTTCCTAAGGGTTTAGGATTAACTGACATCTTACCTTAGTTCCCCATTGACGAAGGTTTTACAATGTTATCATCCTAATTCCTTTAGAAGACCACTCTCTTGCTTCCGCTTTATCTTCTTCCACAGAGATCGAGTATTTGAGTTGCAGGATAAGGACAATGACTCTCCAATCAGGTTCTTTGTTGTTATTTACATATTTTATATGTTAAATCATATTTCATTGAAATTAGATCCTTGTTTTATTCGTATCTCTAATTATCCAAGTTCTTATTCAGTTTATAGAACTTATACGGTTTAGGATTGACAAATTCTTTCAATTAATATCAGAGATAGGTTCTGTTTTATCGTATTTCATGGTTTACAAGATCATGCTTACTGTGCAATTGGTGGCATGTTCGTTTCAAGTTAATTGTGAACATGTTGAATTGGACGTAAACTCAATTTGTTGTATGATTTGTAATGTAGAAGGAACATGAGAGTTTTTTTAAAAATGAACATGGGAACATGAAAACAAAGAACATGAAAAATTTTAAAGTTTTTTTTCTTTCTTTCCCTCATTCAAAAAAAATATGGAAGGCGTTTTCCACATGGAAAAAAATGTTTTTTTTTAAGAACGTGAAAAAACACAAAGGGGTGTTTCCACATGAGTAAAAGAATATATATATTTTTTGGAAAACATGGGAACCTTTCAATTTTTTTTTTCTTTTGACAAATGATTGACAATCCTAAATTAGCAACAAAATTGATTATCTAATTTGATTGCTTCTAGTAATCAATTTAAATGATCGATTGGTGACCACCAATCGATGGTCATAAATCAACAATCGATTCATGAGGTAGATGTCGAACACATAAAGGTTTATAATCAAATAATGTTGACACTCATCATCAATCGATTGATAATCTTGAAGTAGGCTTTCAATTCGATTAAGGTAATCGATTGAGTAGTATCAATCGATTTTCATATAGTATCAATCAATTAATAAGTCTAGTTCTTCTTGGGTATATCTACACATATGTTACTAAATTGAACTATTGTCACGTCCTAAAGGAAGGCACATTAGATAGGTTTAATATATTTTGTATCAATAAACGCATATCTATGCTAAAAGTAATTGGTCTAAAGAAAAAATACTTTTATGTCAGATATATGTTCAAGGTAGCTTACAACTATAGAATAAATTTATTTTATTCAGATAGTGTCAAAATATGTCGCCCCAAAGGAAGACATATTGCGTTGCTGATTAAGATTGATGTAAGTTATGGACCAATATATAACTCATATAAAGTGTCAAATTATGCGCATAATGAGTCAGCCCAAAGGAAGGCTCATTATGTAACCAACTAAAGTTTGAGTTATATTAGAGAGTACTGCTAACAAATTATATTTTAGTCTAAAGAGTAAAATACAATATTATATTTGGTATCTCATAAATAACTCGTTTATATACTTTATTTGTATATTTTATTAATTAAATTGTAAGCTACAATTTTGTGGGTTACTCCAAAAAATCTAGGGTATAAAGTTTATGATCCCTCTAATAGATCCTTCTTTGAAATGGAAAACATCAAATTCATTGAGAACGGTGAGAGTGGTAAAGTTAGGAAAATAATTTTTAAGGAAAGCATAAGCAATCCTCCTATGGTCACTACTAGTGCAACCAGTATTGGTATGGTTATCATATCACACATTATGGATTTACACATCCAGAGGGAGTAGTAAATCAAAAATATTCCCATGACATCTCCAATGTTGTTGGAGGATCCTTCTACTCAAAGTGAGATATTGCCACATATTGATGAACAAATACCTCAACCACCTTAAGAATAAGTGTCTTTAAGGCGATCTATAAGAGAACGGAGATCCATGATGTCTCGTGATTATATTTATCTCTAAGAGGACGAGTTTGACATTGGATTGAAAAGTGATCCTGTATCTTTCCAAGAAGTCAAACGATGTCCTAATCCTGAAATGTGGATTAATATCATGCAAGAAGAGTTGAAGTCTATGGAAGACCATAACATTTGAGAACTTGTCAAATTACCCGAAGGTATGAACTGTTGGTTGTAATGAATATTTAAAACTAAGCAGGATTCAAGGGGCAATGTCGAAAAGTATAAGACTTGTCTTATTGCCAAGGGATTCACTCAAAAGGAAGACATTGATTACAAGGAGACTTTCTCACCTGTATCGACGAAAGACTCTCTTAGGGTAATCATAACACTTATAGCTCATTTTGATTTGGAGCTATATCAGATGGACGTAAAACTATATTTCTCAATGGAGATATTGAGGAGTCTATATATATGGTGCAATCGGAGAACTTTGGATATGAAGATTTAAAGCATCTAGTATATAAATTAAAGAAGTCCATTTATGGTTTAAAATAAGCATCCCGTCAATGGTACTAAAAATTTGATCAAATGATCATCTCATTTGGATTTAGAGAAAACCTTATTGATCAGTGGATATATATCAAATTCAGTAGAAGCAAGTTTGTTATACTTGTCCTATATGTGGATGACATATTGAGGACCAATTGTGACAATAAAGCCGCATAACTTTATGCCAAGACCAGTTCGTCAAAGTCCAAGCACATCGACATTAAATTTCTAGCGGTTAAAGAAAGAGTTCAAAGTCGTCAAGTGATGACAGAGCATATCGGTACAGATTCTATGTTGGCAGATCCACTCACCAAGGGCTTAGTACCCAAGATGTTTCATGCACATGTTGTGGATATGAGAGTTCTCCTTATGGAAGAAGAATTCATCTAGTGAGAATCTATATATATTTTATTGCTTTATATTTGTTAATAAAGATAAATATTTTATTTTGATTGGTATATGTACTTAAAGTTTAAAATATTAATGGGTATTTATATGTTTGTTTGACACTCTAAAATAAAGTATCATGATTTGCTATTACAATTTAGCATTTGGTATTTGAAAATATGATACAAATTCCTTTCGAGATCATAAGGCTTGGATCATGATTTGTTGTTGCAGTTTAGCATAAAATATTTACAAATATGATCAGACCCTTTTAAGTCATTTATGACAAATTGAAAATTGACATGTACTGATCACATTTCATGTAATTTCTATACTATATATCCACATCTTAATCTATGTCATTAATGACATTGGATTTTGTGATTAGTATTGGCTTGTACAGGAATATATAGTAGTTATGACCTCTTTAGTCATATACTAATGAAGTTAATGGACCAGATTATTTACAGGGATATTTTTGTATCCATAGAGTTTGATATCAATTGAAGTTATAATCGTATATCATATACATATCACATGTAGCCCAAGTGAGAGATTGTTGGATTTAATCTCTTATGAATTTAATCTCTTAAGGTGGGCTTAATTGTAATTTGTATATGCGGATACGAACTGAACCCATTTGAGTGATCTAACTAAGGTTTATCGAGTTTCAGATTATTAAATGTGGATTAAATATGTAGAACCCGTTAACATGATCCGTTATTATCTATGGGTTGATAACGAATCGAATTTCTAAATATAGGATTTGGTCCCTAAGGGTTTAGGATTTTTAATTAACATCTTGCCTTCGTTTCCCATTAACAAAGGTTTTATAGCGTCACCACCCTAATTCCCTTGGAAGACCACCCTCTTGCTTCCGATTCACCTTCTTCCATAGGGAGCAGTTGACGTATAGGACAAGGATAATGACTCTCCAATCAGATTCCTTATCGTTATTTATATATTTTATATGTTAAACCATATTTCATTGAAACTAGATCCTTATTTTTTGTATCTCTAATTATCCAAGTTCTTATTCGGTTTATAGAACTTTATACGGTTTAGGATTTACAAATTCTATCACCAGATACTTGACTTGAGAGAAGTTCGAATAGGTCATAGTTGACTGAATGTTAGGCATGAGACAAAAAGTCCAAATAGATTAAGGAAGACCAGATGTTTGGTAATGTCAAAGTCTCGACAAGTCAAGGTCGATTGGATATTAGACAATGAAAATCTTGGCAAGTCAAGGTTGATTGAATATCGGACAAAAGAAATCCTTGTAGGTTGAGGTCAATAAGATACACAGCAAGGTGATAATTCAACCTTGATAAGGTTGAAACAGAAGTATCAGTCGATTGATATAGTGTATTGGTTGACTAATGGACTCTAAATTCTAAAATTTTGATTTGAGGGGATTTTCAACACTGTGAATAGTGCATTAGTCGATTGTGAACAGTAATTTACTACAGTGATAATCGACTGATGGATCAGTCGACTGATGGCATTATAGTAGCGAACAGAAGATTTCTGACTTCACTATGAGATTCGACAGATTAGGTAACAGTCCACTGATGATAATGGGCAGCTGACTGATATTGAGGTGGATGGAATCGTTGAGCTAATAGATCAAAGCAACATATGAATCTACAATGGAACAATCGGCTAATGTATAAGATTAGTTGACTGATATGCAAAAATCAATCCGACAGTAATCTTAGAAAAGAGGATTTCGAGGAAGATCGAAGGCGTTGGTTCTTAAGAGGTTGGAGACAAAGTGTTATTATATTTTCTATTATCAAGAGACAATTCTAAACAATAAGAAAGCTCTCAGAGTAAAATTCTCAATTGTAAAATTATTTTTCACTTTTATTTATATTTGTATCCTTGTTTCTTATTGTGTTATTTTATAAGAAGTTTTTCCGCCTCCGGAAGATGTACGAGAAGGAGAAGGTTTAATGGTGGTACTATCGCTAGGATTAAATCTTGAAGTAGTCTCCTTGGAAGACACTGAACCAAGTAAAATCTTGATGTTATCGATATATTGTCGAATTTATTTGAAATTTCTACTATGTATTCAATCGACAAGAAATTAAAGAGTTATTCATCCCTCTCTAGTTTGCATGGATCTTAACAATGATTACACCAATAGAAAGAACTTCAATGATTTACTAGAATGCATCTTATGTATTCAAATTCACAATTTAATAGAAAATGATTGTATAATAATTGTAGATCAAAATCATTGTATAACTAGTCGGTTTGGTCACTTTAAAAGCAAAGGAGAACTTTAATATCCTCACATAATATATTTATATATTCAACAGAATATTATCATATAGCAGTTTGGGACAAAAATTATTATATAGATTTATATTTTCAAATTTAGAATTTGATCATGCAGTTTTGGATCAAAACTTGTAAGCATTTATAAGTTATTTGATCACTTTGAAAGTACAATTGAACTCTCGTAATCATATAGAGTGTTTTTATAAATTTAGATTCAAATTTTGAGTAAAATATAATATTATACTAGTTTTAGTCTCAAACTCTAAACTACATAATAATTTTTTAATAATAACCTCTTAGAACACATCTAGTATATTTTCAGATTTAAAATAAGTTGAAAATAACTATGTATCGATTTTAACCAAAAATTTTCCTTGACTATTTTTTATATTTTTTAATTTATAACTTTCTAAAAAATTATACTTTAATTTTTTAAAAATATAATTTATAAACAATATTAAAAAATTATATCACTTTTATTCTCTATTATTTTTATAAATTTTAATTTAAAATATTTTTAGAATTTATAATTTATATAATAATATTGACTAAACTTTCAATATAAATCTTCTTAACTGCATCATCTAATTTCTTTTATTGGACGGATGATGGTCTAGTAACGTAATTCATTGAAAGATATTAATTTAAATAAACAATCTTTTAAATTAAAAAGAATGCTCATTATTTAACTTTCTAAGTAAAAAAGTGCTATTTGAATTTTTACCATTCCATTCCATTGTAGCATTCCTAAAAATCCGCAAGAGGACAAGCACTCGTATCCAGCTCAGAAGTGCATGGCTTAGTATGCAGGCCACTTCTTCAATGATAGATCGCAATTGGGACAAAACTTGTCGTAGTTTATGGACAGACAAGTGACAACCGTCGATGGTCCAGCGTGATTTGCTTCTCTGCGTTAATTACTTCGATTTACCAGGACAGAAATTTTCAATCCGACGACCAGTTTGGCAAAGCTGGAAACTCAGAGTAAACTCCACAACGGTCCAGGCCAACCACACACGCTAGCTCACCAAGAGGGCAAGCATTAAGGGAACGGAGTCCATGGGTTGGTAATTAATTGATTCAAAATTAATAATAGAGTTAATGGATTGATGAGATAATAATTAAAGTGCATTTAATTCAAGTTAGTATATATCATCTTAGTTATATGATTATAATAATCACATAACTAAAATTATAAAACATGAAATTTAATTTAATATTATTTAATTTAACTTATTTATTTAGAGGGATAAAACATAATCAATTTAATATTTACTATATTACTCTTAATTTAATTGATTTTTAAAATAAAATAATAATATTAATGATGATAATATATTAATAATATATTAAAAATAAATATAATTTATTTATAAATTTTTAAATTTAAAATAAATTTATATATTTTTAATAAAATAATATTTTAATAAAATAATTTATAAAATTAATAAATATAATTCATTAATTTTATTTTTAAAATTTAAAATATATAAATATTTTTTAATAAAACAATTTATTAAAATAATTATTTTAATAAAATAATTCATTAAATTAATAAATATAATTCTTTAATTTTTATTTTAAGAAAATAATTAATTAAAATAATTTATTATATTAATAATTATAATTCATTAATTATATTTTTTAAAATTTAAAATAAATATATATTTTTCAATAAAATAATTTATTAAAATAAATAGAATTTATTAATTTAAAATAAATTATTTCTTTTAAATTTATAAGTATTTAAATTAAAATTTATTTAATTAATTAACTCGGTTTTAATTAAGTTTCATGGTACATTTCAATTAACTCAGTTTTAAAATCGAAGGGTAATCATGAAAAAAAATTTCATTAACTTTCAAAATCCTAGAAAATCTTAGGTTGCCAAGGTAATCACATTCCCGAGTTATTATTCTTGTGACAGTGATTTTTCATTATTTGAGAATCGATTATAACCTGAATCAAACAATGTTATTATTGATAACATTGGACAAATAACCAAGGTTATCGATGATAACCCCCAACTAAATGCCCCTTAGGGATAATAATAATGTTTAGTAGTTAAAGAAAAAAAAATTATATTTAATGTATTTACATTAGTTGAGTTATGGAATATATTTATGGAGTTAGTGGTTCCTTTGAATTATGTAAGTAACTTATAAATAAATATATTACATGTTTATATTTGAATGAATTAATTGAAAATTATTTTGTAATCCCTATGTCTATTTTTTACCTCCCATTATCTTCCTTTTTAATTATCCAACAGTGGTATTAGAGTGTTGGGTATAACATGTCCTAATTTGTTTGCAATGGCAATCAACAAAGTTTCTCTATTGATTGGTATCTCATTTTCAAAGGAGAGTGCTATGAATTTTGGAGTATCAAAATGAAGACACTATTTAGATCTCAAGATCTTTGGGATTTAGTAGACAAAGGTTTTGAGGATGAGGATGCCAATGAAAGTTGATTAAGGGAGAATAGAAAGAAAGATTCAAAAGCATTGTTCATCCTTTAACAAGCAGCACATGAGATGATTTTCTCTAGAATTGCGTCTGCCTCATTTTTCAAAGTAGCATGGAAAATATTACAGAAAGAATTCTAAGGCTTCTCCAGAGTGATAGCAGTGAAACTCCAGACTCTTAGAAGTGAGTTTGAGGTCTTGCTTATGAAAAGTAATGAAACTTTATAAGATTCTTTTATTTAGAGTAATTTCGATTGTCAGTCAAATAAGATCTTATGAAGAAAATATCAATAATGAAATTATTATTTTGAAAGTTTTAGGAAGTTTAACTCATAAAAATGACTACATAGTAACTGCGATCGAGGAGACTAAAGATCTTTTGATTTTCTCTTTTGATGAACTAATGGTTCTTTGTAATCTCATGAGGCAAGATGAAATATATCAGTTGAGAAGAATGAAGAAAAGACATTTCAAGCTTCTCGAGTGAAGGGGGAGATAGAAAAAAGAAAGACATTGCTAGTAGAGGTCGTGGAAGAGGAGGTTTTCGTGGTAGAGGGCATGGTAGAGGAAGAAGTCATTTTGATAGACAAGAGAGACAATTCAACAGGGATAAAAAATGGAACAAAAACTTTGTTCAGTGTTATGACTGCAAAACATTTGAGCATATAAAGGTAAATTGCAGAAATGATTCACAAACAAATTACGTGTAAGAAGAAACGAAGAAAGTAAGTTATTTATGGTTCATTCTAATTCTTACGAAGTTCAAAATGATGTGTGGTTTTTGGATAGTGGATGTTTGAACCATATGACTAGCAATAAGTATTATTTAAAGAGCTTGATGAATCACAAAAGATACTAGTAAAATTTGGAGATAATAAGTAGATATAAGTCAAAGACAAAGATATTATTGTCATAGAGACTAGCAATGATAAAATGAAATTACTTTACAATGCTTATTTTGTTTTAATTTGACACATAGTTTGTTAAGTGTTGGATAATTGATGATGGGTGGCTATGCAATTTTATTTGATAATGGTACTTACGTTATTACTGACAAAGATTAATGACAGTCTATTGTTAATGTGAAAATGATAAAAAAATAAGATGTTTCCACTAATGTGGGAAACCAAGCTCTTATTGCTAGAGAAAATAATAAATCCAATATGTGACACTTAGATATGTGCATCTCAACATCAAAGGAATGCATCTGTTAAGTTAGAAAGGTATAATCTTTGTGTAACGATCTCCCTTCTAACACTAATAAGGGAGACGTTACTATCATACTTTATCTTAACGTATCTTGAAGAAATATCAACATGCATAAAAAGCTTGATTCAATATGTTCATTAACATGCATAATTCTAGAGCATGAATTATTATAGAGGGAAGACATGAATCATT
>JBBMKF010000078.1:8581-20489 GCA_037834155.1 Curcuma caesia | reverse complement strand
ATCGGCTTTCTGCAAGTTTTGATCTTGGTTGGAAGGAGGAAGACGACCCATTCTTCACTTTCTTCTAAATTCTGCCACAAATAACACTATAATTAAAAAAAAAAAAAATCAACAGATCAAACAAATATACAAGATTAATCCTGCTTAATTTCTCACTCTCTGTTTCTTTTTCTCCCTTCTCAGGGAAGAAGAGTAGAGAAGAAGATTATAACATGGTAAATAGAAGTAGATCTGTTGGAGTGATTCAGTGTAATAATTAGAAAGGAAGAAGAGCAATTAAGGAAATGAGATTTTAAAAGGGGAGGTCCTAGCTAGGAAGGGTTTATAAATGGATCAATGAAAGCCTTTTCACTCGCAATTTGGTGAAAGGTGACTTCACTATATTATACTAGTTGTACACTAATTTAAGCTATGTTATTGTTATATTATTAAAATTTTCAAAATAATCATTTATAATTTTTATAGATGTAAGGACTTTTTTACAAAAATATTTTTTTCCCTTCCTCCCACTCCATGCACAACATCCTATTTTATATTTATATATATATAGACATATAGTTATTATAAATGCTGCCTCCTCATCTCATCTAAACTATAATCTCCTCTCCTCTCACCGTCGCCATCATTGCACGCCAAAGACATTGCCTTGTCCTTTTCATTATTACAAAATCTAAACTTCATCTCATTGTTTTCCACACATGATATATTTTTATACATGATGTTAATCCTTATCGTCGCTACTTGATCACTCACTACCCTCCGTTGTTGTTCTTCATTGTCGTCGTCGATTGTCGCTGTTGTTATTGCCTAGTGACTATGGGATTATACTTGTGATTACAAGCATATAAAGCAAAAAGGATAGTCTTCTTTTAGCTTTTCCAGCAAATCAAATTCAGATTTTTTTTTCATGCTAATTAATGTACTATGTTAGTTCTTGAGGGACAAGTTAGCATAGATGGAATTGATAAGACTTGAAGAAAATTTTATTCATGTTCGAGTCCTAATTCCTGAATACCCTTACTTGATGGTATGAAGCTCTAATGGCATTGAATTTTTCTCCTATTTTTGTATTGTATGTTTAAAGAGTTTCTTTGGTTTTGTATAATGTAGGGTAAGTTATATGGTTAAGCTTAAATGTATATATGGGATTAAATAAGCATTGGTCTAAAAAACTCGCATTTGAGGTGGAGTTTTCTTGGTTATTTCACTACATTTACCTTGTGCATGATTTAAATTTATGGCGTAGATGTTATGAAAAACAATTTTAATTTTAATTTTATCTCTACTATTACTGCTTGATTATAGATGTAACACTTATATTTAGAGTTTTGGATTTTATTCTTTGAAAGAGGTGCATTATCATTTGACATTAAATTGTTAAGATAATATATGTAGCACTTAGATTATAGAGTTTCGGCTTTGCTCTCTAAGAGTTGAGTGATTACATATAATATAGATCAATGAATTCCATATACAAAAGGACTTTTAAGTCTTTTTCGTGTGTTCATGAACTTTGGTTAAATTGAGATGGTTTTTCCTCACAAGGTGGATTGTAGATCATTCACCTTATTTTTATGTGAGGCATCTCACAGGATGGATTACAGGTCATTCATCCTATTTTTATATGAAGTACTTTTCGGGTGGATTGCAGATCGTTCGTCCAATATATATGTGTTTGTATATGTGCATTCACATGATGTATTTTGTATTGAGTGAATTACGGACCATTCACCCCATGGACATACGATACATCTCTTTCAGGTGGATTGTAGGGCATTCACCCGATCTATGTATGTATATGCATACATACATCGATGCATTTCATTAAGAGTATATTGCAGGTCATTCACTCTCATAGATGATGCATCCTTCTTAAGTGGATTGCAGGTCGTTCACCTTGAGATTTTCATTTATATATGATATATTCGTATTAGATGGAATACAGATCGTTCATCTTTACTTAATTATAAGGATATTACATATTGTTCACCCACTTAATATGTTATATTGAGTATTCAATAAAATAAGATTATAATATGAGTAATGTTGGAGAATGAAGAATTAAAGAGAACTGATGAATATAATTAAAAAGATAATAAAAGACGAATATCAAAGAAACATAAATTGCAAATTATGTTGTTGTCCTTTCTAATTATATTTTCATGCACATCTCTTTTATCTCCACTTTGTATTTTGTTCTCACTTTCCTTTTTCTTTGACCCCAAATTAAGTATTAAGATATATACATAACATTAGTGGAGTTATTTCAAAGGTAGACATTGTTACAGTTCACGCGCGATGAGCGAAGTTGGGGCATCACGGCAAACCTAATTCGTACGGGGCGTGATAATTGTTTTATTTATTTTTTTTATTTATTTTTGTCTAAATTAGTTCACTTATCTAGTATTCAATACACTTACAAAATCATGTTTTTCTTATCCTCTTGCTCATTGTGCACAAGTCTTACATAAGTTCTAATGGGGTTAAGAGTTTGATGAGCTAATCACACACTTACGAGTGACATTTTAGTGTAAATGTGGTTGTATCGAACTTTAGTGTACAATGTAATTCTACGTGTGTGCATGATCTTGTATGATTTTGTCAAATTAATTTTCTCACTCGTGTAAGACACATGTATGGTAGTTTGAATGATCAGATTTGTGAAATTTTCTATATTATATTAAATGTGAGCATTTGATTCATAATAGTTGAACACACAACTCTCTTCTGCATAAAGGTGAAATCCGTCACCTTAGCGACCCCACATGGTCGACTCCACGACCATCTGTGAGGAGGTAAATCGAGAAGCTGCAGTTGGTCATGACGCAGGAGGGTATTGTCTGACTTCGTCAGGATTCGAACTCTTGCTCTCTTCTGCAATTCTGCTGCATCGTAACCAACTCAGTTATGCCCCGTGGGCGAACACACAACTCTCAAACATTGACAAAATTGAGAATGTATTTGATCTTGTATCATTTTGTAGTTTGTATATGAGCTTGTATGCTAGATTGTTGTAACATTGTTGTTTGTGCAAGAGAAATGTTCGATAATTTACAGACATTTTGAGAATTTATATCACTAATAGTCTTTGTTTATATATCATGACTTTGTGTCAAATTTTAGAAGTTTTTCCTCACTATATTATTGTTTTCTAACTTATAAATTGTATGATATATATATGACCTAGTATTTCTATAATCGATATTAAGATGAATGCTCATTCATTTGACTTTGTAATCAATATTTGAAAATGTTCATGAATAACGCAACTTGAAAGAACTCTTTCATGTGAATCACTTCATGACCTCGGGTCATCAAATTTTTGAGTGAACCACTTGATGAAATGGGACATAAAAGAGTGATATTAGTAAATGTCAGCCTTTAAATTACAATTATATATCAACACATAATTTTCAGCAATTATATGAAATGATAAGGTTTTTGATCTAGTTATAATTAATGAAATGATTTCATAACATTTTATCATTTGTGCAAGAAAGAAATAGAGATGAACTTACTAAAATCTTAAGAAAAGTCAACCTTCTAAGTGATATGAACTTGGTGAAGTCGTTTCTATATTTGTAAACATATTATCTGAGCATTACAAACCTACTGTGTAAGTTTTTCCCTCTCCCCTATATATATATATATATTACTTTCTTAAAATGTAAAAAGATTTTTTTGGTGAGTATCGATTTGCGATAGAACATGCCATGAAAACATTCATAGTTAGAGCCCAGCAAAATAATATCGATTCAAAGTAGATCCGCAGAAGTAAGAAAATCATCAACAATCTCTTCTGTCGAACTCCATACAAGAGGATAACTGTATCAGCAAAAGAGTTATATTAGCGACCTCAGCTCTCCTTCTAATATCTCCAGATCGCTGTCGGTTGGTAGTTGGAAGTCGTTGTTGACCGAACTCGACGGCTCCGACAGTTGACCATGAAAAAGCGGCGCGGTGTTTATGCTGCCAACGCCGCCCAACAATAATTGCTGTGGAGGCGGTGGCGGAACGATTGGCGGCACCTGAAACCGACTGCTTCGTTCCAGCGGCTGCTCCTCGGGTATGAGCGGCAAGCGCTCAAATGACGCGTTCTCGAACGACAAGGCTATGACCATCACCGGCCCCAGCGCCACCAACGGCCCCACTGCAGCACCGCCCGCCATCTGTCCTTGCCCGTTCGCCAGATGCACTGTCAGCCACACTGTCGCCGTCAGAGACGGCGGCGACAGTACCGACCCTGAGAGGGAGACGATCTCGAAGGGGCCTCGCAGCTGCAACGTGGATCCTATCGGACTGCGGATGGACGCGCAGGCGACGGTCCCACAGCCGCTGGTCACGATGATGTCGACCTTGCGGCGGCGGACGAACTGGGACATGCTCTCGACGACGTCATGGCCGCTGGGGACCTCCATCACATGCACTCCCATTGCAGTGGCACTTTCACGTTTTACGACCAATGGTGCCTTGGACTTGTTCTTAGATCCTGGTGGTCGACCACGCTTAGACTTGCTGCTATTGTTGATGTTGTTGTTGTTGTTATTGTTGTTGTTGATGAGCTCCACTTCGACATTGGGCAGTTGCAATCTTTGATCTTGAAGGAGGTAGGGAGGAAGATAATTCATCCTTCACTTTCTTCTACAATTAACTAAACATTTTAGTCAATTAATCATATGAACTAAAATGAACAAAAACAAATAAAAAGAGAAGAAAAGAGGGGAAAAAACACATACATAGGAAAGGAAGAGAATATAGAAAGGGAAAGATTATTAGAAGGAGCAATGTATGCTTACCAGGTGCATTGTGTTGTGGGTCAGTGTCCATTTTAAATTATGAGAGATGAATAACTAGAAAGGAAGGAAATCAAATATATGGCAAAAAAATTTAATATAAAAAATATATAAAAGTGGAAGGTGACCAAGCTTGGGAAGTTTTTTCAAACTACATTCAACAGCCTGCCTTCCTTTGTTGCTGTTTTATTGTGTTCTTGTTGTTGAGCTTATTGGCTCTAAATTCCTGCTATTCAATTTTTACAAGCTCATCTATTAGGAAACGGAATATCAAAATGGGTTAGATTATTTGTAGAACAAGTTGATTCGGTTGACCTAATACTAGTGAGTCAATCTCGAGTACTAGTTAACAAAAAAAAAGTAATTCTACTTGTAATTAATATTTAAGTACACTAATCAACTATTATAATTAACTCATTACTTGTTGTAAGAGTTTTTTTAGCATTATTAGTGGAATCACAACTTATTAAATTCTTTTATTGAACAAGAAATAGGTGATAAAAAGTGAGGATATTATTTGTGATGCCATTTGAACCACAACCATCATATGTGCAACTTCCTAACAATGATTTGAAATCGAGAATTATGTTAGTTGCTCTCATAATATTTTGTCACTTATACAAAAGACAAGCTAGGTAGTTTCGACGAACCTCTATTAGACCTTATCGATCGATATTTATTGATGGATTGTCGTTTTTAAAATTTGTGTTGTAGTTTCTAGTCTTTGTTTATTATGATTTTTCTTTGGCAATTTTATAACAAATTAGAGAAGCCTGACTTAACCTTAACTAGGAAAATGGCTAAATAAGTATGAGCTAGTCGACCGGATTGAGTTCTAACAAAATAGGTTGAAGTAGCTAGTCAAGTTTGCTCAAGTTAATTAGATATATATAGTTTCATTAGCTGAAGTATTTATGGTATAGTTGAGTTGGATATATTATACAGTCCTACTTAAGTAGTTTCTCATCAATTACATGAAATCATGCAATTTTTAGTGAGATTAAGTGCATGTGTGCCAAGATTTAATATATCTGTTTTCATCAAGAGGGTGTTTCAAGTTGAATTAAACTTGAATATACATCCATAATAGATATTTGAAATATATGAATCAAGTAAAATATGAATCTTATAATTTATGTATTTAGATAAAATAAATTTATGTATCCAATTAATGATATGTGATCTAGAAATATCTATTGAATAGTATAAATACTCATGTAATGTGAAATTGATAATAAATTATTTTTTGTAAGATAAATCTTTTACAATACAAATTTTACATTATTCTTCTTCTCTGTTTAGTAAGTTTTTGAGAATCCATTATCTATCTCGAACCGTAACGATCTCCTCATCTCACACGATTGATGAATCAAATGAAAAAATTGATTATTTTGAATTTCGACTGAATTAATTAATTAATTTTTATCAATTTAACTTGATCTATTTTCATAAAAAAGTTCGATTGGTTCGGTCAATTAAAAAATTAATTTATTTAATTTAGATTTAATCAGTTTGATTATTGATAGATTGCTCATTCGACCTACTGGATGATCATCTACAATCGGAACATGCATGTAAAATATGTCCACATCGATCCCAGATATAATTAAGCTTCTCTATCAAGCATTATAAACAACAGTATAATATAAACATCCCCAGAGAGGGTAAGAAAAGAGAAAGAAAAAACTTCTATCAGAGGTGTTATTAGAATCACTCTCTTTGGTGATGTGTAGACTCGGAGTGGTTAGATCTCAACTTTCAAGTTTTCTCATAGGAGATCGTTATGAGTTTCAGACTTCTCTCTCATATCACTGCACCCAGCTAATGAGCTGGTGGATTGTAGCAGCATCACATATATTCTTTGAACATAAGAATAATGAGATGTTCCATCACAAGCTTTGGGATAAAAACAAAACAAAACAAGAAAAAAGAAAATCAAAGACATAGTTCTTGCAACCATCAAACATTAATTAGAGACATCGATAAGATAATCAATGTCTCAAGAGCTAGACATTTGAGCAAAGAAGCATGAGAAATAGGGTTTATTCCAAAACAAGACTGACAAGCAATTTGTACGGCAGAATCTGGATGAAATTTACTCCTGGCCGTTTGGATCCTTACGCATGAACTCACCATTTTAGTTGTATTTTGTAAATGTATTCATCAAATTAGTGGCCTCGGTCGGCAGTTGCAGGTTGTTCATGACAACACTCGCCGGCGACGGAGGGAGATGGCCTTGAAAGAGCATGGAGTTGTTGCCGTCAATGCCGCCCGCCAGTTTCTGAAGAGGCAAAGGAAGCGTCAGCGGCCTCTGCAGCTGAGTGCAATCGAGTTCCGGCGACTCCTCTGGCCTCAGCGGCAGTTGCTCGTACGTCGCGTTGGTGAACGAAAGCACCATGAGCATCACCGTCTCTGCCGCCACCATGGGCCCCACAACCCTCCCGCCCACCACTTGCCCCTGCCCGTCCGCCAGGTACACCGTCATCCACGACGCCGCCGGCAGAGACGACGGCGGCAAGATCGATCCCGTGAGCGAGACGATCTTGAACCGGCCGCGCAGCGACGGCACTACGCCGCCGAGCGGACTGCGTACGGTCGGGCCGACGACGGCCCCAGTGCCGCTGACCACGGTGACGCCGACCTGGCGCCGGCGCGCGTACTCGATGACGCTCTCAAGGACGTCGGTCCCTGCGGCGACCTCCATCACGTGCGCTCGCATCGCGTTGGTGCTCTCGCGCGTGATGACCACCGGAGGCTTCGGCTTGTTCTTAGACCCCGTCGGACGACCACGCTTCCGGCTGCTCCCTTGCTCGCCAAGCTCACTGCCACTTCCGCCGCCCTCATTATTGTTGCTGTTGTTGAGTTCCTCTTCAACATTGTTGGCTTGCTGCAAGACTCCATCTTGGTAAAGATGGCGGTGATTTTGAGCGAGGTAGGGAAGAAGATTATCCATTCTTCACCTTATTCTTCTTCGATTAGCTACAAATCTAGCCCTAAATCAGTTAATCTTATGAGCTCAAATAAACAAAAACAGTCTAAGAATATAGATAGAGAGAAGGCTTACAAGGTGCAGTGTTGACTGTGTTGTGATTCAATGTGAATTTTAAATTATGATAATTCAAGATAAATAGAAAGGAAGAAGATTAAATTATAAGGTGGGAATTTTATTTTCAAAAAGAATAATAAAGGGAAGCTAAAAGGGTTAGGGTTTTTTTGAAGGCTTGACATCAGTGTTATCTTCCTTGCCTTATTCTTGCTCCCTTTCTTGTGTTATTCTTCATTTATCTCCCCTTAGTTCTTGCTGTTTATGGCATATATTCCAGCTCCTCTTCCTTTGGTGAGTGTATAGGCTATTAGTTCTTGCTGTTTATGACTTTCTGAATTTTTTTTTTCTTTCTTGTGTTGAGTTTGGTGGCTCTTAGTTGTTATTGTTTATGACATTCCAATTCTTTTTTCTTAAGTTATTGCTGTGGATGACATTCCAATTCTTCCTTCTTGTGTTGGTCTTCAATTTATTGCTCTTTGTTTTTAATATTTGTAACATTTTAATTTTTCTTCCTAGTGTGGTTGTTGCTCAGTTTATCAGTTCTTTGTTCTTACTATATATTTATGCCATTTAAAATTTTCTCTTTTTTTGTTATTGCTCAGTTTTTCTGCTTTTCTTAATTTTTTAATTTTTTAAAAAAATATTTGTTCTTCAATAAATTCAAAATTTAATTATTGCTAAGATTAGGGTACTTGGTGCTTTTTAGCAAGTATAGCATAATATTTTATATGCTACTCATTTTGAGAAACAATGAGCTCAACCTCTATAATTCAAGTCACTTGAGCTAATTAACTAGTCATTGTGTGGCCTATAACCATAATGAGTCATTCACTTTGAAGCAATTGATTGGCTTTGTTTTAGCAACCAACACTCGAATGTAAATCAAGTTGTATTGGAAGTTATAAGAAACCAAAGAGTACTTAGTATATGCAATAGAAATGTTCACTAGTACACGACTTCGACTAATCGTTGTAGAATTAATTGTGGTATTTGATCGATAACATTTTGTTGTTTGTGCAAGAGTCTTGTTTGCTAGTTCTAGCAATAAACTTTCTAAGGACTTATCAATATTTACCGGTATTTTGTCGTTTGAGAATTTGTATAATTTATACTCATGATTTATTATGTTATAGTTATTGTTCATATTTGTCAATTTCTTGTGTTAAAATTTGAAATTTGAAATAAATTTTGTTGATATATATAAATATTTTGATGATATATAATTGTACTGGCTATATTCAATATAAATGTAAATTGTATGATATAACATTTACTAATTAAAGTTTGCAAATTAGCTATGCGAACTCAAAAGAGTAACACAAGGTCCTTAATTACTATTAAGAACCAAAGAGTAACATAAAATAAGACCATCTTCTAATTAATCTTAATTTATTTCTTTAGAATTACAAGTGCGACCCCTTAAAAAAGGAAAAAAAGAAAGTGTCTTTTATATACAAATTGTAATGTCTTGTGTAAAAAATATATATACTTTAGCTAATTATCATCCTCAAGTAATATTTTTTTAATTAACTATATATTTAAGATCAACTACCTTAAATATTATTTATAAAAGGTATATTATTTAACTTAAAAATGAAATATCTATTTAATTAGCTATAGGAATTGAAACAATAACAAAACTAAAAATTTGGCAAAGGATATATATTTTTACTTATTCAATCTCAAAATAATCCAAATTTCAAAGCATTAGTGCATGCACACTTTCTTCACTTTTATCATGCATGGTTATAATTGTATTTCTTTCAACTATTTCAAGTTGACTATATAAAATTTATCCCTTTAATAACTTTTAGACAAAGTAATTTGATCAAAAAGTAACTAACGTTATCTCTAAATTTTTAGTTTTGGTCTCGTGATGATAAAAAATTATTCTTGTTCGAATCAGTTGGGATAAAATTAAACTTTGTTTAGATTTTAATGTAACTCTTGAACATTTTCATCCAAACTTGAGACTGACCTTAAACATTTCATTTTCTTTAAGCATAATTGAGTATATTTAAAACAAAACAATGAAATCATCATTAACATATAATTAATCGAATCACTGTTTCCGTCAAATTAGTGATTCTGTGCTCTTCCCCAAGAACGGAACTCGTCGACTGCCGGCGACGATAGGATGTTCTGATTGGTGGTGGTGTTGTTGTTGATCAGACTCAGCGACGGCGGCAGGTGGCCGTGAAGCGGTCGGGGGTTGTTCGCGCCGCCTACCAATTGCTGCGGCACCGGAGGAAGCGCCTGCGACGGACCCTGCAACGGCCGGATGTCTTGATCAGGCGACTCCTCCGGCATGAGAGGCAGCCTCTCGTAGGCCGCGTTCCCGAACGACGAGGCCATGATCATCACCGGCGTCGCCGCCACCATCGGCCCAACCACGCTCCCACCCACCAGCTGCCCCTGCACGCTGCCCAAGTACACCGTCAGCCACGACGCCGCCGGCAGAGACGACGACGGCAGGACCAACCCCGAGAGCGAGACGATATCGAACCGACCGCGCAGCGGCATCAAGACGCCGGCAGCCCCGCTGACAGTCACGTCGGAGACGGTCCCGCGGCCGCTGATCACGCTGACGCCGACCTGACGGCGGCGCGCAAATTCGGCGACGCTCTCGACGACGTCTTGCCCGGCGGCGACCTCCATAACGTGCGCACGGACCGCCTGGGCGCTATCGCGCGTGATGACCACCGGTGCCTTAGGCTTGTTCCTGGATCCCGGCGGCCGGCCGCGCTTCCGCTGGCTCTGAACTCCGGCCTCTCCGCCGCCGCTGCTACTCCCCTCGTTGCTACTGTTGTTAATGTTCTTGATCTCCTCATCTACATTGGATTGCTGCAGTCTTTGATCATTGCAAACATGAGCCAGGGCCGAAGGAGGAAGATGATCCATTCTTCTTCAACCTGCAACAAAATCTAACGCCATTATTAATTAATCAATCTCGTGAAATTTATGATAAAAAATGGAAAAAGAAAAAAAAAGAAAACCTGCTCAAATTCTCTCTCTATGTGTGTGGTTTTATGTTCGAAGGAGAAGGAACGAGGAGTGAAAGATCTCGAATGAACTTTTAAATGGGAGAATTGGTATAAATAGAAATTACGGAAGATGATTAATCAAGAAGATAGATTTTTTTTGTATATATGAAAAAATTTAAAAAGGAAGGTAAGAAAATATATAAAAAATAGAGTTTAATTAATTAGGAAGGCTTTGTAAAAATTCTCAATGTTATTAATGTTATTATTTAGTGTATGATGTTTCTCTTTGTACTGATCCGCTTCACTTTTATTAAACAAATATTTAAATAAATCTGGTACTTCAATGTAACATATATTTTAGATAAAAACTGATGTTCTATTTTTTATTAAAAAAAAATTAAAAATATTTTGGCAATATTCCAAAGGGGACTTAGTCGAATTTAAATATGTCCCGATCGTTGTTGATTGTCATTACTCGACCAATTACAACCAATTATTAAGGTCACACACATGAGTTACGTTACCATATCATATCAAGCATGTATCGATCATTCGATACCAATACTAGTTTATGTTTTAAAATCACAAGTGAATGTATTTTTTAGGTTTTTGAGTTAATTCAGACAAACATCTCTTTCACTTGAAGTGTCTTATTATTCATTATGAATCAATTTAATTTGACGATGGGTTTTTAACCTACCAATTAGGTATAAAGTTTAAACGCATCTCTCCCGCCACAGGGAAAAAATGCACCAGCAGAAAAGATGGAAGCTTTGATTGCTAGATTTCATTTCCTTTTATAGTAAGTTTCCAAACAAAGAAAAATTAGGGCACTTAGAAGATCCATGGAAGGCTTTGAAGATTTTGTTGCTAATTTTCCATAATTTCCTTTGATGGTAAGTTACCAAAATGAAATTAATGCATGTATAACTGCTAAATTCAATTTCCTTTTCCACTAAAACAATTAGAATTTTTCCTTTTCCACTAAAACAATTATAATTTGCTTATATTTCATTTCATTTTCTTAGCTATCCATTGTTTTTTTTTTTTTTGGGGGGGGGGGGGGGGGGGGGGGGAACCGTTTT
>JBBMKF010000076.1:39058-52091 GCA_037834155.1 Curcuma caesia | reverse complement strand
AATATTATAGTAAGGGGTAGCAGAGGAACTTATATTATATACAGGCGGATTAGAACTTAATTATAGTAAGTAGGGCCAAAGGGGCTATTTCTCTCCTTTATATTTATTTTAGGGGTAAGTAATACCTGCGGAGTTGGTAGGTACCATACGGCCTGCATTTTCTGCAAAACAAAAGAGGACTGACTATATCTGCGTTCTATAGGCCCTTACTATATATTGGGTCTCTACATTTCGGCGTCAATTAGTGGCTGTGGTCACTAACCGCTCACCTAGCTCCCTAAAAGAAATATAAATTCGCTTCTATACCTACGAGGAACTTATATTATAGTAAGGGGGCTGAGTTTCCATTTAGTGCTAAAGACTAAATGCGTTCTATAGGAAAGAATTGACTATATTTTTGGGGCGGGTTAGAAGTACTAGCTCTATACCTACGAGCGTGAAGTGATGTGAAAGGGATGTGGGTTCTAAAGATGTCTTTTTCTGGATTCGCTTGAGACAGGCGTTCGAGCATTTATTATATGTAAGGATATTAGGAGGTGGAATGGAACACCTACTGAAACGGGGCAATAAAAAAAGCATATCTTTCGTCGTTGAAGGAAAAGCAGCGAGCCCAGCTGTGAGCACAAAGGAAGAAGAAGTAGAATCGGAAGTGGGCTGAAAAGCAATAGATGTAGCTGTTTTATCAGTCGAAGGGGGAAATCCGCAGTGTTATTGTATAGATGGGGGTTAGAAAGCACGGGACTCTTTTCAAGCTTCAGTGTGCTTTATACAGAAGATATGCTATTTTGTTTTTAAAGTTACACTATACTAATATATTCTTTCTTGCACATTGTCTTCTTGATTCAATTTTCTGGCTGGAAAAAGAAGAAGAAAAAGTCCACTTTTGAGCGAATTTCCTCACTTTAGAGGACAAGGAATAAAAGAAAAGCGGCGAGGAAGGGACTGATTAAAAGCTCTCAGGGCATTAGAAGCCGATTATCCAACAATGCTAGAAGAAATATGGACAGAATCTTAGTCCTAGGCCAGCACCTGTTTATTCCAAATCTCTTTCCTCAACTTTCGAGCCACAATCTCTTGCTGTCTTTTCCCGGAGGACGGGTTTTGATCCTTTTCTAGCCGAGTTTTGTGTATCACGTGATACTTAGCCTTAAGAACTAGGGTGGAGCCCATTCCTCGCTCAAGTTTTGTCTCTTTCTTTAAATTTAAAGATTAGTTGGCTAACCGTGACCCTACTCCTTTCCCGAACCAGCAACCCCCTTTTTTCAAATTTCGGATGACGGCTACTCATTAATTCCTAAAGTCCAGACAGAGTCCACTCAGCTACAAGGCACCTTTCCTCTAGCAATTGAACAGCGCTATATTTAATTTGAGTAGTATAGGCCTGTCGAAGACCGATATCCCCAGAATGATAGCTTATAGCGTGAATCTATAACTACTAGTGCTCTTAGCGGAATTTATATTCATTTTAGGCAAACCGAAATCCTCAATTGTGTATAGAAATAGAAAGCACTCAACCTTATTGTCAACAGGTTTTGTGCCAGGATCTCCGCTAGGGCTTTCGTGCCTCGGGTTTCTTTCTATCTCCTGTCCCAAGGTGGTGACTGGAATGAAGAGATCTAGGAGGGTCCATAGGCTGGGAGAGATGTGCTGCTCGTGGATATTGGATCTGATTCTGTAAGCAATAGAGCTGGGAACCTTTTAAGAAGCCCGGGGCCTCTGATTCCATAAATCATCAATCTATATTGTTCCTTTCTCTTTTATCTTTCGTAGTCTCAACTCGGAGAGAGCCTTTGCCTAGCTACTGCTCATAGGTAGTGATATATATACGAATAGAAGAGTTCAGGTCCAATCAAGCTTGAAAACCATTCATCTCGATTGATTACTTCCAAGTCTGTCAGTTTGGTGGTCAGTATGGAGGTACGAAACAGATCCATCTTTTCTATCGGTCGGTTGAGCGAATAAAGCTCAAAATAAAGAGGTTAAAGAGCTGCGGCCAATCCATCCTATCCTTAATTCAGCAGGTCTAGCGCACCTTCCTCCTCATTTAGGAACGAAGAAAGAAGTATAAGAGGTAAATCAATCCGCTAGAGAGCTTTCAATAAAATACAAGATTTCCTCGAGTATAGAGCTTCACCTTCAAGAGACCATGTTGGGAATCAAAATAAAGAAGTACACACAGGCACTTTCAATAACGTATGAGACAGAGATGTGGCAAAGCTTTAGCTTTAAAAAAACGCATTTGGCGTGGGGGCAAGGAAGAGAGAAAAGTCCGATTTTTGCTGGTTGAGTCTTTTTTTTCTTTGATGAGGTCAAGTTGAGACATATGGGGAGCATATGCCGAGCGCTTAGAGCTCGTCGGACAAGAACTAAGAGAATCTGGGAAGCCGGGGCTTTTAAGCGCTTTATTCGTTAATAAAATGCTAATCCGAGTGCAGGCTCTGGCTTCCACCGAACAGTGGACTTTTTGGCATTCGAAAGACAAATCCCGACAATAAAAACACGAGCAGATCTTTCCATAACCTTAGGGCTGATTTCAGTTTCAGTAGTTCAAAACTCTGATTCACCTCTGCTAGGATAGGAACTTGATATGCTATAGGAAAAGTCCAGTCGCAGCTATTGCTCTGTATTCGGCTTCAGCCGAATCCGGAAATTTAGGAATATTTGACGGAGGAAAAAAAAAAAGCATTTCCAGGGCTCTGATTAAACCATCTACGAAAAATTCCCTTTCCTTAAAAAGCATCTGCCTCTTGTTCTATGTTACTTAGGGGGGCAGTAGGAGCCCGAGTAAGAAGTTTCTATGGATTTTTTTCTGCTGGATATGCTATACTAGTCGGTTCGTGTAGGAAAAGACGAGAAGCAAAACCTGCTCACCTTTTTTCCAGTTGTAGCAGCTCCGACTGCAGCTGAGATGGAGAAAATGACCCTAGAAGCGCAAGATCCGGGATTCATATTTGAATGAAAACTGGGCCAGAATGGTCCTGACTTTACTAACGACACCCGGCAACCAAAACCAAGGCTTGGCACAAGCCACGCAAGAAGACAGAAAAGAACTTGAATTGGACACAAGAAAGATCTTAAGTGATCGAGTAGGAAACAGAAAGAAAAGAATAAGCCAGGATCGAATCAAGCTAGAAGAGACAGAGAACATAAAGGAAATAGAAGGATTTCATGTTCATTTCATGTCTTGCCCGGAGAACCTGCACTAATAAAACTAATAAAAAAGTCGAAGAAAAAAAGGGGGTAAGGAAAACCCTTAGATAAGGACCTACTATGGATGAGATTTCAGTGATGCTATCAAAAAGACGTTTTCGTTTAGTAAGGCATACAAACTTATCCCTTCAGTAAATTAAACAAAGGCGCGCGCAGAAAGATCGGCTAGGCTAAAAGAAAAGGCCTCTTTTCTCTTATAGTCTTCCTTTAGGAAGGAGAAGTAAAAGACAAGGAATACAGATTCTGAAAGAGGCCAAGCTTGGATGGGACTTAAAATCGCATTCGGCGGGAGGAAAATTAAATAAATATTCGTAGCGGATTGGTCCTATGAAAACTATTAAGACCGATCAGGAGGTAGGGGACGGGACTATAGTCTCTCTTCTGACCTCACCCTTATAATAGAATCTATAGGATCAGGAGACTTTAGGAAAGATTTGCTCGAGGGGCCAACCGGATAGTTGGAATAGAACTGCAGACTAGAAGGAAGGAGGGGGAAGGGGAGCTCCTTTCTAATCGGTAGGGAAGTCAAGCCATAAGGATCGAAGTCCCCTCAGGTTGACTAAGGTCTTTCATGCCCCACTGGGAGGACACTATTCATAACATAAGGTATTCTTGATCTTTATCTTTCCACTGATGAATGATGAAGGGAACTCCCTACTCCCTAGCAGCATAGGTCTGTCCCCCGGTTCCCTTTCCCTCGCCCACTCAAGTTGATTACCAACCCAATTTGGCTGTCCCAAAAATCTGATTGATCGAGTTGACTCTTCTCCCGCTTCCAATTCGATTCGACCCTTCGACCTTTCTTCGTAGCGTCCTCTTTGTCTGTGTGAGAGGAGCGGGATACCAATCGTATATACAAAATATGGCGTTCGAAGACCGTAAAGAGCTCTTTTAAGATCAAATTCAATCTATGATCTCATCCCAGGGCTCTCGTTATGTGTTTGTATGACAGATGAACTTCTACGAGAAGGGGACTCAGTAAAGTAGACTGCTATAACTGCAGGGACTTGAATTCTATATTCCCTAGTTAGTAAGTTGACCCTCGTAGCTTTAGCACGATACCTGTGATTGAATCACTGGACAGATATATGACTATACTAGGTTTTCTATGTGCATGCTTGCTATAGATAGGCCCTCCCTCTATATAATTTAATCAGATCCGAGCTCTTTCTGCTGCCCACGACCGGCATCACAGGTTGATGGAAAAAATTGATGCCCCACACAATAATGCTAGAATAGAATACAAAAAAAAGCAAAGACTCTATATAGTCCATCCTTTGTTCTTTTCTTATTCGTAAGTCAGTCCTGTCCTGCCCTAATATCTTAGGGCGAGCAGCTGTTCGGCGTCTTCTTCTTTTGACTATGATTTAGACCAATAGTGGTAGAATTTTCTGAACCAGATGTATTCCTTTCCCACCTTCAGTGGTCCTTCCTTCAAAACCTTACCTTACCGAGTGGTAACTCAATTTCAAGTGATTAGGCGGTGGTAGGATTTCTTTAAATTGACTTGGAAAGAGTGCTTTCTACGGCCGGAAGTGCGACCAAAAGCGTGAGTTAGTGGATGAAAAAAGGATTCAGATTCAATAGCTACTCTAAGAGCTAGGTTTCGAGATCATGTCTTACTTGAGGGTTCCAAGCCTCACCCTTCTTATAATATCTATAATATATATTAAGTCAAGTATTAAGAATATAGGAACTATAGATCGCTCTTCTTTACTTCACTTAGAGTGGAAGTTGTCTTGAAAGTCAATTTTGACGAAGAGATGAAAGTAGGTTCTCAGTTCCCGAATCAGCTCTTGTTTGAGATCGCGCTGGTAGGAATGCTGTTTTTGTGCCCGGCGATGTTTTGAATGGCCCCTTCTTATATGCCCGCTATGCCGTACCTGGGATAGCTCTTAGTTGCCCGACGAAGTTATCTGACTCGTCCTTCGCTGTTCGACGCAGTATTCGAAATAAAATAAAATAGAATCGATAGCCTGGCAGCTAATAATAAAATAATAAAAGAGTTGAAGGTTCGTCAAAGCCATTCCATTCCTTGAGATTGGATTAGAGAAGCGTAGTACGTATAATCGAAACTCATAGCAAGTTGTGATAGCGGCCAAAGGCAGTGATTCATTTATTTACCCACTTTCTTTCTCTAAACAACATCATATCGTGATACCATACGTAGGTTAGATGAATAAAAGAATTAAAAACCGGGAACAAAGTGGGGAGATATATTTCAATATAGGAATTTATATATCTATCCCATCAGACAGATCAACGGCACCGGGCATGGGATACACAGGCAGGAGAGCGGATTTGACCGGGTAGACCAGATGAGCGAGATTGATTTAAAGCTCCCAGCGCTGTGCCAACTTGCGTACAAGATTTATATATGGATTGGAGACTCTAGTCAAATCCTCTTCGCTCCGCTCCTTTCTTTCGTACAGGCGGTCTATTTTCTTTCTTGCTTATGCTTCGACCGCTAAGACTCGCTTATGCACCGATAAAGATAGAAGAAAGAGTAGCCTGGTGCGTAACAGAGCTTTCCTATCGACGATCTTTATCGGTGAAAAATGTAATCGAAGCTACTTTTGTTTTCATTCTATGAAATACCAGTTATTCCTCCTGCACCAGTTAGGAATTCAATCACAGCAGAAAAAAGAAGAGTTTCTACTGGATCACAGGCATAATTAATCACTCTTGAGGATGCTGCTTCTACGGAAGGCCCCCGCTAGAAGTAGAAGAGGGCTGTAGGGTGGGAAAGAAAAAGGTAGGCTTAGAACCAGCTCTAGTAAGAGTAAGAGAGCGAAGGTCAATGCGGACTCAGGTAAGAACCGAGTGATTGGGATGGTTGTCATCCCGTTGAAACAGGGCTATCCTTCAAAGTCAAGTCATATCCCCTTCATCGCTAGCCAGAACGGAACGGACATAGTTGCTATCAATTACGAGAGCTCGACCTACAATGGCATTTCTTTTTCTTCCGCACCTCCCTTCCTGCTAGAGCTGTAGCACCTCGAGAAGGAAGAAAGTACGGCTCACTCGAATAAAAACTCTTATAGAGTCTGAGCCAAGCCCCCCTTCGATTATTGGTGGGAAAGGGTCTCGCCTTGAAGTCGTCCTTTGCTTTTTCATTAAAAAGTACACGCAAGCCTGTGAACAGGATCCGTACCCTGCTGCCTGCGTAAGTAAGCTGCTTTCTCCTCCTAGTGTAGTGTGTAGTGGGGGCAACTCACTCATTGTAGTCGTTAACATCCTCAACCGGTCCAATAGACAGAAAGTTAATGCTTCTACCCGACAGTCAGAGTCTCACTTCGTTCATAAAGAACTTAGCAAACATCTAATAACCAGTAGAGAACCAACTAGGAGAGGCCGGACATTGACCTCGATTTCCGTTTCCGGAAGGACGAAATGAGGGGGAAGAACAGATAAGAGAACGAAGGGAATAGTTCACTGAAAGAAAGTCTTAGTTTTTCACCAGCGTTAAATCGAAGTAAGAGATTTAAGCAATTTACCGCAAAGAAAGGTAATAATAAGGCAGATGCCGGACTTAGCACAACACTTCCCAGAACGAATTCCCCCTTTCTTTACACTGAAGTTGGTTTTGCCTTTCGTGGCCTATCCATTTATTGTCTGGGTTAGAGATAGAGATTCAAGGAAAAGAAGACTCACTTGGCTCCTAAGCTTTTAGGGAACAAAGGTTATCAACTGATGCAAAAAAAAAAAGTTAATACTATAGGAGAAGCCCGAGGAATCGAGCCCGGGGCAATCCATAGAGAAAGGGAATCGACAAGTGGGAAATAAGCGAAGGGAGTCTATTGATGATACAAAAGATAAAAATAACTCTAGTTTTCTTTTCTTTTTGTAGAAATTCTAGTGAAAAGAACCTGTTGAGTCAGCCACGAGCAGGAAGAGTATAGCGAAAAGGGAGCTTCTTGGGTGAGAACCTGAATCTGATAATGAAAAGGAATAGAATGAACAGCAAGGAAAGTGCGTTCACCAAGCTCCTTGGGGTTGTCTAAGTCAAGGTTCATCCTCTGGCCGATAGCAGCAGCAAGACCCTACAAATAAATGGCATCGCGAATCCCCTGACTTAACCACCACTTCAACACTTCTTGATCCCGTTCTTTCCAGCGTAGGGAATTCTTGATTTGAAGGGTTCCTGAACGTGATGTGATGTTATTTGATCGGTGAGGAAGTTTTTTTCTGCGAATGCTTTCTTTCTATGAAATCCTGTTGCTATGTTTTCACGAAGAGTAAGGGGCCAGCTTACTAATTAATTTCGACTTTCTCTATCCAAAGATAGAATCGAGGCAATTCTTCCGGGTAGCACTTCAATGTTCAATGCCAATTTTTAAGACGCTAAGCGCGAGACCAGCCTTGGGCTAAGCAAAAAAGGTCCTGGCTTTAGTAAGGAAAGGTAGGGTCTCCTCTTGTGCCCCAAGCTCAGAAATTGAAGATAATGGCCTAAAATAAATATAAACCGGACGTCCTCATATATTTTATTGTTGAGGTACGAGTGATAACGACGTGCATAGGTTCGACTGAAAGGACTGGATTTGCAACAACTAAATAATAACAGTGGATTTCTCGTACGTCGATCTCTAAAATTGGATTCGGAGGCGGGCGACTTGAGCAGGGCCGTACCACTCTACTTTTGTCACAAATCGTGTAAAATATGATACCTAAGTGAAGATCTCAGGGAACTTGGAAACTCTCCTATATTTCCTTAAGGAAAGGTAGTTTAGGAGGGTTAATAAGATTAGAAGCATGGGACGCTTTTCTGGTATATAAATCCTATGAGCACTATGGGTATTTTAATATACATATCATAGGGTACGTCTCTCCAACAATACCTCATCTTAATCGATACATATACACTAGAGAACGGTACGTCTTTACAGATGAGACAGTTTTCCAGGTAGACTATGGGCCGCGATAGAGTGGCGTTAAAGAGGACTGGGGAGCCTCTCGAAGTCTCCGATCTCACAGATGGTTAGGCTGCAATTCCTTCGCTTGTTCAGAAGCTTGGCTAGTTCTCCTTACTCGGACATTCTGTTCATCCGACCACCGCCCATGCTTCAAGTTTCGTTGTAACGAGATCGCCTCCCCGCTAACTCCCCGAGCTATACTAGCGCCTCGCTACGAGCTACGAGTAAACTCGCCTCGCCGTCACGAGATCTAGTTCTGGAGTTAGAGTTAACATCGATTGCTAAACTCCTTTTCGGAGAGCTCAGAAAATGCAGACTGAAAGTCCTACTGTTGTAGGCGAATCTACTGATATGCCCATCAAAGAAGGAAGTTCTCGATTGGGCCATAACTAGTCGAGTAATGTAGCTCTTGAAGCATTGCCCGAAAAGGGCCTTCCTATCCGCACTTAGCTCTGACTGCTTGAATGAGGACCTATTCATGGATTGGCTTGAAAGGGTTGCCCAACTAGACATTATATCTGATAGTCCCACTAGCGCCTCCGAGAGTTGCTCTTCTTTAGTAGGCTAAGGAAAGTTATGTAGTGGTCGGCTAAGACTACCTTCTTCTATGGATTGGACCTACAGACTGAAGCCCCTTGGTCTTAACTAGTAGCTCGGGAAACAACCCATTGATTGAGGACCCTTTAGAACATATTCTCCTCATAGTGTGAAGTAGCTCTTGCACAATAACTCTATTCTAAGTGGTGCCCCTCCCTGGGATGAAGCTATTTTGGTTTGGAGAGAGAAGTTTCTCCAGCAGGGGTCTCAATCTACTCACAGCAACTTTAGCGATCACCTTGTATATGACATTGCATAGAGGGATCGGCCTACATTGGGCAAGTGCGGCAGGCTTCTCTTGTTTAGGAATAAGGGTGATAAGGATATTGTTCATGTTGTCAGGAATTCTTCTCTCTTCGAAGGTTTTCTTAACCACAGCCACCACAGCAGGTCTCCTATGACACCCCTTTTTCTGGTAGAAAATCGGCTGTATGCCATCAGGCCCGGGGGCCTTGTAGGCTTTCATGCTGAAGCCTTCTTCACTTCAACTTCGATGATTGGACTATCAAGACAGGTAAGCTCTTCAGCATGTTGGGAAGGAGAGCCACCAAATAAAGAGGAGTTAAGCTCGGCAACGTTGGTGTCAGTGTACAAAAGTTTGTTGTAGTCTACTGCCATATCCTTTAGCTGATTTTGATCATCACACCAGGTGCCATCGCTCTTCTTTAATGCAACCGCCCTACTTTTCCTCCTACGCACAAAGGTGGTAGTGTGGAAAGACCTTGTATTTCGATCTCCAAACTTCAGCCAGCTGACCTGGGATTTCTGGTACCAGAACACCTTTTCTTCTTTCAGAATATCATTGTATTCCTTCACTAATTTCTTTTCCAGTCTCTCAAGGAACGATGAATTGCTGTCTTGCCAGGGCTTTCTGCGCACCCTCTATTCGAGCTAGCACCCAGTTCTCTTCCTTTTTTTGTTCGATTCCCTTTATAGGCCTATTATAGTATAGCAGGATTTTTGGTTCTTTTTTGGGAGTTTCCATTGATCCGCCCAAACACTTCTATGTAATCAGAATCTATGGCAACGGGTATTGGAACCCGAGGAGCTGACAAGTTGCCACGATCGGGCCTTCCACTGAGCTTTGTCCCTATCGAGTTAATTCGATGCGGAGGTGCAGCACTCAGAACATGAAGATAGAAATTGGATTCGATCGGCCCCGGGCAGAGCTACTTTGTTCCAGGCGGGAATCAAAAGAGTTTCGAACCCGTTGAAGATCCTTGTGGCTCCGGATCCCTCCCTCCAATCCAGCCGATTCCGAATCTACCAATTCCGGGATCTTTTGCAGCGAAGGCCTGTCATCGAATTCTTCAAACCTGGGGCATGCCGATCCTGAATGAAACTAAACATGATTGATCCTACTATCAATCAATCATCTCTCTCTAACCTAAACACTCTATAGTTCGCGTGCAACAACATGCCGGCCGACTCGGCGGCGCTCTTGCCGCCGGCGGACCCCTCTTCCTTCAACCATCCTTGGGACCGATTTTGATTACCCTTATCAACAACCCTTCCTTCGCCCACAACCCAAAACACCATTGATTTGGCATCTTCCTTCGGCACCAAACCTGATGGCGCCGGAACTTCCTCTGCCGGCGTGGCCAAACTACTCGTCTCCGACACCCATCCTCCCTCATTGGAGAAGACTACACTGCCACCTTCCCCTCCCCTTCGACCTCGATTGGCAACCAGCCTTTTTCTTTCGCTCTAGCCAGCTTCTCTTGAAGCATTTATAAGTTTCTTTCCCTCAAAGCAAGGAGGGCATATCCCTGATCAATAAGTAAACAAAAACATCGGGTTGAAGACCGTCACAAGGGGTACCTTGGTCTGGAAAGTAGCGATTTCGCTTCCTCCGAAAAGAAAGGATCTAAGGCACAGCTTTCCTATTATAGTCTAAAACCATTGATCACGTATCCGCCACACAAACATGTCTCTTCACTCGAGTTCCCTAACAAGAGCAAGTCTAGCTTCTCCCGTATCCAACACCTGTCCCACGTGCCATTGATTTAGATGAATTAGCTGTTGCCGTTGGCGCTCTTCTCTTTTCTAAAGCAAGGAATTTCCTTTCATTCATAAGTCACACAATAATTTATCAAGGTTGCAGGCAAGGCTACTAGAGAAGGGGTGAAACCAGCCAAGGGCGGGCTCCAAGGCGACAATAGCAATCGAGTGGCCAAGCGTTGAAAGAGAGGCAAAAAAAGAATAAGAATAACAGAAGTTTTTGAGGGGAGATCTTTTCACTCTTTCTCGATGCAATAATAGTCAGTCTAGTGACTTCTTGATAGCATTGGTCTCGGACTCCCTCGGTACCGGGCTAAGGATAGAAGCGATTCCACCAGAGTGAAATTCCGTACTTATCCCAGCTCTCAAGGAAGATTGGAAGTAGGTACCTATGTCATGCTGAATTTCAAAGTAGTTTTGAGGTAATCGATGGCATATTGCCTAGAAGCGTCAAAGACAGTGATATATTTCGGTGTCGATATCGGCTCTGTTCATCGACCTGACTCTGTTTATCTCCGACTAAACCGACTCTTTGTCCCGATCCGGTAACTACACGGCTTATTGTGGTAAAAGAGAAAGTCAAACTCACAACTCTTTTTCCTTTTCTCGTGCACTTTCCTAAGGGCTACGTACTTCACTCCATTACCTTCTATTCGAACTCTGACACTTCTCTCATTGTTAAATTTCTATCTAAGTCCTGACAGCCCCTAACTTTGGCAAAGACTACTCGCTCGCTTTAAAAGCAACTCCATTGAGTCCTGTCAGATCGTTTATATTATATATAACCTTTATTCATATATGACCTTATAAAGGTTCTGAAAGAAAGAAGAGTTCCATTCGATTATCCGGGCTCATTGCCTAGTCCCTCTAAACTATCTAAAGCCTGGGGATTCTCCTTACCAGATGATCTCCAGCCTGCATTGTGCCCCTCTCGGATACCCTGCGGGGTCGACCTCTTACCTAGGTAGACTGGCTATCCAACTGAATCGAGAGCCCAGCTCCCACTACTTCTTCGTAAGTGAGGTGAGGTACTTCTTTTGAATAGGCAGGGTTGTTCTAGGATGACTCAAGTGACGATGCTGACACCAAGGTTGCTTGCAAAGCATCGGATATGCGAAAGAGGGAGAATGTGCTACATCGGATATTGCTGTAGTTGATGAAAGAGCTGTAGTTTATGCTAAAGCATCGGTTACGAATGACCCAATCTATCTATGGTAACCACCCTTACTTTTAGTAGATGGAGATGCGCACCTAGGAAAGACGGATGAAAGAGAACCTGCCCTAAGAGATTGGCATAGGCCTGTGGGCCCGCTGCGGTAGAAGGCCTTTGCTGGCCTGTCGATCTATCCTGATTAACTTACTTACGCTATTTCTTACTAGAGAGAGGGCTTAGATCGGAGAGGAGCAGCTCTTTTCTTTTTAACATAAAGCAGTGATGAATGGGACGGAGCTGCTACGCATAGGAGTGAAATTGCCCCTAATATAGTAAATTGAGGAGTGAAATTGCGTAGCAATTTACGACTATCCGCCATACTATAATAAATTCCCAATATATGATAGGGCCGACCGCCAAATATATGGTGGGGCCGCCTGTATATAATATAAGTTCCCAATACCCAAAAATATAGTCAAAGGGGCTATTTATCTCCTTAGTCGTAAATAGCCCCAAAGGCTATTTATCTCCCCAATATATATACAGGGTAGCAGAGGTACTTATATTATATACAGGCGGATTAGAACTTATATTATGAATGCAGGGCCTTTGGGGCTATTTATCTCCTTTGGCGGCCCTGTATATATATTTGGCGATCGGATTAGTCGTAAATAGCCCCAAAGGGGCTATTTATCTCCCCAAAAATCTAGTAAATTACGCAATTTATACAATTTACTAGATTTTAGGAACTACTACTTTTGCAGGCACGACTTGTAATATATGGGGATCGACCTAAATATTAGGGAGATTGTAGAACCTGATAGGCTCGACTGAAAGGAGAGGGTATCCCGATAGGCTCGAGCGTATACGCGATGAGGGTCTCATCCCTGCCCGCTAAAATATAGTAAATTCTCGCCATACATATAAGTTCTAAGGAGAGAGAGTGTTTTTTTTTTGTTTTGTTTTTTTGTTAGGAGCGAGTGATAACGACGCGCGAGAGAGAGCAAGCGCCTCGTCATTGATCAGTTGTCATCGGGTTCGACTCCCATTCCAGGTCTCAGCCCCTACCTTAAAACGGGGCCCCTCTCTGATAAGGCAGGAAAGTTCATTAGTACTTTAATGACAGTCCGATGGCTCTTCTCTACTAACCACAAGGATA
>JBBMKF010000076.1:0-15071 GCA_037834155.1 Curcuma caesia | reverse complement strand
TAGCCCCTTTGGCTATTTATCTGCCCAATATATATACAGGGGTAGCAGAGGAACTTATATTATATACAGGCGGATTATAACTTATATTATGAATGCAGGGCCAAAGGGGCTATTTATCTCCTTTCTCGGAATTTATATTTATTTTAGGGCGATAAGTACAACCTACTTAAGCATTCTATAGGACTGAGTCTCTACATTTCGGCGTTCTATAGGACTGAGAGTTGTGTTTTATTCCCCTGCTAAAATACTTCCTAAGCTTTCCCTTTGTTAATCTTCTAAGCGCAATGCCATTTCACGAATGTCTCTTCTCCGCTGCAGGCTCACATCATCTTGCTTTCATTCATCCCTTCTATATTGGACTTGCAGATGAGGGGCAGAGACTCACTTTTGTAAGGCGCTCTCGTATGAAATCAAGGACACTGGGAACGAAAGGAATGGCTTCACGTCGTTGCACTCGTCCCTCTCATTAAGTATTTTAAAATAATGGAAGATCCTATCATGCAGAGAGAGTGAAGGAAAGGTAGTGCTTCCTATCCCAGCTCTCGGATATCCTTCAAAGTCAGTTCAATAATAGGTTGCTCATTCGGATCCGAAACTAGACTCTACAGTAAGGAGAGATAGGAGGACGTCGAAAGAGTACTCGCCCTATCCAGTTCTCTTTCTGAGGTAGGAGTAGCAGCCGGTGAAGGAGTTATCCCTAGTTATAGGCTAGGCTTAGGAATTACTATATAGTTCTGGCTCACCGCTTTAGCTTCGAGTGCGGATATTGATTCTTTCTTTCCATCTTCTCAGTCTATCCTGAGAGTGACTGGGGACCAGTGGATGAGACCTCTGCACGCCGGACTCGGCTCCTTGCCCACCACTGCTCTAAGCCCGGAAGGATGCCCGAAGCTAGGTGATTGAAAGACTAGATAAGGACCAGCCCTAACCAGAGTTAGAAGCGAAGTCGGAGCGAACGCCAGTGACGCCTCCTATTTACCCTTTGAGGTTCAAGCGGGAACTCAACAAGTCATATTGCTCTAGAGAGAGTGTCCTCCTAACTTAACTAAGAGGGGAAGTCGCCTGATAGAAGGTCTCAGTCTTTCGTCCGGGAGATATTGCTCATCAGCGCATATAAGATCAACAGCCTTTTTCTCTTGACTAGAGCCGAGACAGACAGTACGTGGTTAGGAAGTCAGTCCACTCGAGCTTAAGAAGGCGGGGCACTCGAAGGGGGAAGGTGTCTATATTCTTTCTTGCAAAGCAAAAGATGATGTGACGCTCAGGGACGCCCCAAGGAAGATATTAGATGGTTGGACACTGGCACTGAACTACCTCGGAGTACAATTGAAGAGCTCGGGGTTCTGCCCTTCGTAGAGAGAAGGAATGTCTGATCACCCACATACTCAGTATACAATAGAATAGGACAAGACCAGTGGAAGGACCGAGACCAGACCACCAGAGAAAAGGGAGAAGCGAAGTCGAAGATAGTCAGCGTCAGAGTCAGTCCCCTCTTTCTCCCAGCCTTGGGCAAGCCCTTCCTTTTCTGGCAATTATAGAATAGGTCAGGGAAGAGTTAGCATGAAGCGGGGACTTTTCCCCAATGGACCGAGAATCATAGGACGGATGGCAGCCCTCTATCAGTCGGCCCATTCGCAAGAGCAATAGGTAGTTTGATCCCAACTGCTCCAGCAATAGGGGCAAGAAAGAATAGGGTGAGCTCTCCGTTCAACTTCTTTATCCTTTCAAGAGTGAATGGGCCAGAGTGAGTTAGCTAGTAGCGGTCGCATAGTCTCATACTCTCATTCAAAGATAAAGAGAGGGCCTAAAATAAATATAAATTCCGCCTATTCAACTTAAGCCTAGGAAGGGAGGACGGACTGAATGAGGACCGAGAGCATTCTGGAAGACAGGACTAGCCCCTGGACCGAGAGACTTTCAATAAATTGATCCAATTCCACTCAGAGTAGGAACCAGAAGAAAGAACTAGATAGACCCCGGAGCATAGAACTTGACTCCTTCTTTGCAGTGGACTACTAAGATAGATAGCTGTCTTCCTCGTCTCTGGATCCGGGTCAGCTATGGTGCCTGGGAACTCATGACGATAATAGCAATACTTGCATCTGCGAAGGTCTCCGGCCCACTTAGGTGGGCGCGAGTGGATCAATCAATATCTACTGCTCTTAGGGGGTGATCTCATGTGCATGAGTGTACCACATTGCTTTCTAGCTGCACTTAACTTCGCGGGCATCTAGGGTTGAGTACTAACAGTAGAGTTTGAAATTTCAGTGTTGAACTTATATAGTAAACAAGAAAAAAGTGAGTTTCAAGCTCCTGCTTCATCTGCTGTCTCAGTTGATTGAGAAGTAGATGTTGAGGTCAGAATAAGTCTCATTCTTTTCTCTCGTTAGTAAGTTAGCGAACCGGCTAATTCATCAGTACATGCATGGTATACTGAGTATAGGGATACGAGCCTCTATCCTCTACTTATGAATCTATAGCAGTTCTAGTCCCCTCTGGGAATTCCCTCGGAATTTATATTTATTTTAGTTAGTCGTAAATAGCCCCAAAGGCTATTTATCTCCTTTACTAGATTTTTGGAGGAGCCGATAAGACGTGAAGAAGGAGCTGCACCCAAAAGAACTTAGGCAGAGCCCGAGCAACTCTCTTTTCTTGATAGTAGCTCAGCCCCCCAATTTATATTTCTTTCTGGAAGTCTTCAATCAGAGTTTTGAGTACGGGATTCTTCCAAGGTGGAGAATGCCATTACCTACCCTTGAGTGCTTAGTGAATTAGAATCAGTATGAAGAGGTCGGAGGATATAGGGAGCCGGGCGAACCAAAGAAATCCGGGAAAGCTATTCGGACATTGGGTGTGGGCCAGAAAGAAATATAAATTCGAACGAGAGTGATGCAGAGTCTAGCGGACCAGAGGAGCAGCTTCAGCATGGTGAGAGAGACCTACCATTAGTGTGACATGCTTTAATTAAAGGTCGCTAGGACAGGCAGGCTCATTGCGCGCACGCTCCTCTCTGCTTCCCAATTCTCGGACTAGGAAAGGGAATCGGAGCGGGAGTTAGACTTCCTTCCTCTTTTGTCCTCTCGAATTGAATTGACAAGAGCATGAGGATAGGAATCCGGAAGGGCCAGCTTCACCGAGGAGGGTGTGCTCACATACGCTTATGCGCTCTGAAAAAAAGGGATTCTTTGACCATATTTATATTTATTTTAGGGCATCGGGTCCGACCAAGCCATAGTGCACTGAGTCTGAGCCCCTATCGGTAGAGCTCTTTTCAATAGGCTTAGCTAAATGAGTCTCCTTGTGTCGTGAATGGAACATGAACTGATTCTTCTCCAACTCAATAAGAGGAATCCTTGTCTATAAACTCGTAAAGGCACTTCTAGACTTCCATTCTTTTGAACTGGCACGCTCAACACTCCACTCTGTCGTCTAGTCCCTTGGGAAGCTTATCAGAGGTAGCCAGTAGGAGGAAGAACTGAGAATGGGAGAATCAGAATTGGACTTGAGGACTCTTCATTCATCCTCAACTCCAGTAAACGACTTTCATTAAAGTCTCTGGCTAGAGCTAGAGGGATTCGGGCTGAGGCTGGTGCTACTTCTGATAGTTAGGATTGGGCTAGGTATGCGTGTACTGTACTATCAGTCCGCTCTGCACCTTTCGACTTCGCTTCGATGATATGTATGAATTTAGATACTCAATGCATGTGTGTTCCGAGAGATTCATAGTTCAGATCAGGTTTCCCATACTCACTGCCCTGCGAACTTTGATAGCGTACTCGTCTCTATATACAATTAGCAAGGATAAGCCCGGAAGGTACGATACCCCGGACGAGTCCAGTAGGTGGTCTAAGGCTTGATCTAATATGTGCCAGTAGTGGATGAGACTCAAGCGGAATCATCCGCTGACCACTGGGCTTATCGCATACCATTTATAAGATGAGTTGGCCCGGGCGGCTCTTGATCTCCCCTTCTCTTTCTTGAAAAGCAGCGAGGTTAGAAGCGGAGAATCAAAGCCTGAACTCAGTCCTAGGGGCCATCCCACCAGCGCTGGATGAGGAGTGGACAAGCTAGCGTACCTCTGAATAGGAGTCGGGGAGTCAAAATATAAAGATGGGATCTGCTCTCCCGGTCTCAACCTGAACACCAAACATATCTCTTAGTGAGTGCTGCGCTCGGCAACGTAATCGTCATGGCGAGATGTTGAGTCCTCGGTTCCCAGTGCCCTAAGAATCTGAGCACTGCTCTTATACGACGAAAGGATGATGGAACTCAATCAAAGAAGGGGCAGACCTGCGCTTCCTTTTCCCGGGAAGACTTTCTTTCTTTATAGTTAAGACAGCCTTTCCCTCTTATCCTTGAGTTCGGGAGGCCAGGAGAGTAGAAAGATAATTTATCCTAACTTACTATAATACATGGCATTACATTACTTAAGAAACTCTACGGGGTCTTCGGCGTCAGAGCCTAGCCGCGAGAGAGCCCTCTCCATTCTACTCGTATAATTCCTATGGGGTAGAGTCAGAATCAGATCGTTCCAAGTCAGTCAAAAGAGTAAGAGGGAGTAGATCAAAGACTGCTCATGCCCAACTTCCCACTCTTGGAAAGCTAGTGAAGCCAGGTTCCGTGCGCTGACTTAGTCTCTGAACTAGTAGAGAATCGCCTAACGAGGCCCCTCATATATAATATATTCTTCTATTTTTATCAATTATAGTTTAATGAAATGAATGAATGTAGCGCATAGCTCTTTCCGACCCAGGTCCATTCAAGCAGAACTGAGCGCAGAAAGAAGGAGAAGCTAAATGAGGCCCGGTGGACTTTTGGTGAATGCTTAGATGGCATCCAGGCTCCGAAGTTAGAATTTTTAGTATAATTCAGATGACAAGAAGGCATGCATGAAGGGCAGGACAGGGCGTACGGATTGACCTAGTGAGCCTCGCGCCACACTCTAAGGATAAGCCTCTTCCCCATGACGGTCTAGCTCCCATAGCAAGAGTCAAGTCTTCCCTACCTCTACTCACCTATTAGCGGACGATCAATCCTCTGAACGGTTGGAATTCCCACTTTCGTACGTGGAATTCAGTCAAAGAAGCCCTTTAGCGTGCCTGCGATTCTATGCTTGACTCCGACGCGACGGGAATCTTTCTTCCAAGTTCGGTCGTGGGTGAAGGTTTTTTTTGGGGGGGGCGGACCAAGAAGTTGTGCATTCAAGTAGTCGACTGTTGATGCTTGCTTTTCCGACCGGATGGAAGCGAAAGGGGGCTCCCTCTATCTGCCCCTTGCTATTCCACTTTCCTGTCCTCAGCTCATTTCATTCCTTGCCCGACTGTTACTGTCAAGGGAAGAGGGGGGATGCTACCAAAGGGGCGTGCAACTGGAAGCTCACTCTTTCTCTTTTGGTCGTGTGAATGTTACAACATTCACTCTCTGGCTTAGGTTCGCGTGCATGATTCTCTATACGTCTTCTATTAAGTAGCATCTTTCTTGTACGAGATAAGTATCTGCGTGAGAGGTTCTTCGCGATCCCTGCGAATGGAGCTATTCACTATTGACGAAAGGTCCGATCCAATATACTTTTATGTATTCTCCGCTGCCTTTCCCTATCCTCGCCACCGGCTTTCAGTTTGATTGAAGACTTCCAGAGATTCACTCTTTTCATTGCCACTTCGGGTAAGCCCGGATCTGAAGAAGATTAAACGGTAGGTTGATGGAGATGATGCTGGTTCAGCAGGAGAGGTTGAGGCAGTTGGTACACATGAGAGAGAACCGAGATAAAGGCAAAAGTACATTCTACCAGCTAGAGTCCGTGCCCCTTCGACCTTCTTTCAGTGCGGGTAGTACGTACACGTGGGAAGGTTGATAAGAAGAATTATGCGAACTAGACTCAAGAGCCTAGGTGGCACTCGTCTTCGGAGTTGGAACCTCTCGCTCCAGGGCCCAGCCCAGCCGGCAGCGTGCGAGAGTAGATGCGAGAAGGGCTGAGTGGAAGACCAGGAAGGTCTTTATAAGGGGACTCTTTTCCAAGCTATAGATAGACTAGTCAAGAATGAATCAGCTAAAGCATCGGGTGCGAGGAGCCCAGCTCCTATGAATGATTCAGGAGTGGTCTCCATGGCTATTAGATCCGTGTGGACCGCTTGCCTACCTAGTCCTATAAGGAAGGTACCGAGGAGACTGGCACAAGGGGTTAGGGGATTCTTTAAGTCATGAACTGTGGTGAGCAATAGGAATGTCAAGGATAGCGATCAAGCCTAGGCGGATTGAAGTGAAGGATTCACAAATGGTAGAGGGCCTGCTTTGCGGCAGGCTCGGTGTGCTCAGGGACGAATGGCGAGGACTGCAATTCAAGGAGGGATTCTTGGCATAGTAGGAATCAAGAGTGGAGGAGCGAACTCAAGTGAGGAGCAAACGACAGTGACGCAGAGGAATAGACGGATTAAGGGTGTGTAAGGAATGAAACAGGGGTTTTTTTTTGGGGGGGGGTAGAAGGAGGGCTTGGCAGTTGTTCTATGGCACCTCATTAAAGTGTGGATCAAAGGCGAGGGAAGAGAGATAAGATGCGGAGCGGCGGCATCGCCGGCTTAGCTACCGAGATATAGCGATGGGAAGTGGGTTAGTCGAGTGCGAAGACCTAGTCCGGGGAGCGATTAGAGAAGGAACCGGGGAGCGCTAGCAAGGGAGACAATAGTAGGAGTTCGGCGAGGAGGTCACGGAGGGCACCTCTTTTCTGATATCCGACCGTGCGAGCGGACATTCGCAGGAGAATAATGCATGGGTGTGGTTCTTATAGCCCGTCAAGTTAAGCCGAAGAAGATAAGTGGGACGGAAGGAAGGGTGAGTGGTCCCTCCCAGGGATGGGGCGGGCACCGAGCGAAGATAGAGAGAGAAGGAAGGGCTCGTCAGGAAGACAGTTCCGCCCCAGTATAGAGTTGTTCCGATCGTATTCATGTAACCGACCAAGTCACGATTGCAGCTTCGCATGTAACCGTACGTCGGTGCCCTCGTTCCTCAGTTCAGTCTTTCTTGTCACCGACTGAGTATAAAGTCAAGTAGTCTCTGTCATTCTCAACCATGTAGTGATCGAGCATTATCCACCATTCCAAGGGGCGAACGATAGTGAAGCGTTCTCGATTGAAACCGATATGAAAAGATGAGTAAACGAAGGAGCGAGCGACAGCGACGCAGGGAGAGGAGAGTCGGCGTACCTAGAGTGCTTCCTCCAACGGGTTCTTCACTGGCTCCGAAAGTGATCCTCGGGGATCAGTATGAAGAAAAAGCCTTCTCGTGAGCTACATTGGACGCTTGAGAAGCCTGCGGGTTCGAGTCTAGGGCGCCTAGTTACTCAATGTCCTCACCGGACAGTCTTTTAAAAGAGGACCCGGACCTATTTCAAGATCTACTCGAGCTACTTGGAGAGGCGTCTCCCCTATATAGACCCGGCCTCTTTTTTTCTGCTGTCGGAATTTATATTTATTTTAGGGGAATTCCGCTCATCGGATCGGTTGACTCGCTGGCCTTACTCTCTTTCGGGTGTGTGAGCCGGAGACTCTCCCCGCTGGTCTAACTGGCTCACAGTCATTATCTATCTGGTAAGATATCCTTTGGAGGGATTTGGAGGGACGAAGGAGAGTGAGGCGGATAGGAGTGATATGGACGAACTATAGGTCTTTCTTATAAGTGTTAGAGAGCGTTGGAGATGGCGGAAGTCTCCATTCATTGCTTTCGTCGGTCTGTCCTCGGCATGCCTTTTTCTGACTGTCCCAAATGCGTCCTTGTAAGGAAATGCCTATGGACGAATGAAGCAAGCTAGGAATGGCTATTTTTTCCCGTGACGAGCAAAGGACAGTGACTACGGCCCTGGCCCGTGACGCTCTTCTTTCTAATAGAGTGGTTTTGGAAGCCGCATAGGAAGGACCCGCCATACTATAATAAATTCCCGAGATGTCCGGACAAGTCAGAGATCGCAGACACTCATAGGGCGGGCCGCTATTCTTTTCTTATGAAAAAGCTCCATTAGGTGAAACTCAGTGCTATGAAGCGGCCTATCTATTCATGCCTTTATTGAATGCGGGAGCAGAGGCGGGCTACAATCTCTCACATTTGTTCCCTTTCAGCGGACCGGACCTCAAACCTCTTCCTGCATGGGGTCCAAGATCCGGGAAGAAGTGGATCCATACTTGGAATGGTGGATTAGACAACCAACGTAGTGGCTTTTTAGCCCTAGCCCCTTTCCTCATTGTCTGGAATCGGAACGAACATAGGCATCCCTCTAGCCGCCTAATCCCTATAGCCATATCCCATTATCCGATCCGCTTCACCATGCCATCTAAAAGAACTAAACTCAGAACTGCCCCCAGTACCAGCACTTAGTAGCTTCTGCCATCTAAACTGAATGAAGAACTAAACTAATAACTGCTCCAGCAAGCACCACCACTGAGTACCTCTGCCATCTAAACTGAATGAAGAACTAAACTAATAACTGCCCAGCACCACCACTGAGTAGGCCATGCCATCTAAAGAACTAAACTTAATAACTGCCCCCAGCACCACCACTGAGTAGCCTCCTTAATGCCAGCTAAACTAAAGAACTAATAAAAACTCTGCCCAGTACCACTTAGTAGGCAATAGCAACAAACAGGAGAAAATAGAGCAGCACTGGGATATCCGCCAACTGGATACACATCATCCATATATACCTTCCTATAGCCGTCTTATACCTGTAGGAAGAAAAGCCAAGCCAGCCTAGGGCGAGTAGGCGCGGAGGGCCCATTTCTCGGTGCCCGGGTTCAAGCCTCAATCGGTGTTCAAGAGGATGGTAGTCGAGGCCCTACTTTATGACAATCAAGCGAAGTCGAAAACCACTAGTCTTAGTCTGAATGGGCGTAGGCTCTCGAAAGCACCAAGACTTCGATAAAACCTTCCAAGTCCGGGATCCATTCTCCCGGTCATCCACTCCAAGTAGCAATAGTTCAGTAGTTCGACTCAGTACAGAGCAACATCCTCCTGCTGGCTCGCATAATTCACGGGACCAGCTATCGCGTTACACTACAGCTCGCTTCATTTGTCCATTCCACTCGCTGCATAGTTCAGATCGAATGGAGCAGAGATAGATGCCCGACTTCCTCTAATGAAGAGTACCAGACGAGTGCACGGAGTCCTCTTTCTATCATTGCGTGAAAGAACTCCGACACGGGTTCGATTCCCGGTAGTACCCGGTAGTATAGGTGCGAGACCAGAACTCAAGTAGCATTCAAAGTAGGTAGCGTAATAGCATCAGCATCACTAGGAAGCGTAGTCATCAGGCACAGTTCGAGTGGAGCACCTCCGCAAATTACGGTATTGCGGCCCTTAATATAGTAAATTGTGGAGGAGAGTTTATTTTTCTATTGGGGTCAATCAATTTCCTCTCCGGCTGATGGGCTCCCGATCTTGGGCATTCAATATCGGATCGGCAGAAATAGATAGGCATGCTCTACCACGCTATCATCGGCCTCCCGCCTCTACTTAGCTCCTTCGTCACTCTCGTCGGCTTTCCTTTGCTCCGCACCCATATAGTCTAAAGGAGAGGACTAGCTAGATGCCTTTGATCGTTGTTCTCGAACTTTAATTCGGGCAAGGGAAGAGCAGGGCTAGGAGCGCTTACGAGTGAGATCGGTCAGATCCCCCTTTCCCTTTAGTCAGTCATTCGCCTACTTGTTGGTATGAATGAATCTGTACACTTTCAGTACAGTATTGGAGCTATAAGCCGTGACGCGTGAAAGTCTCCTTAGTGGTCTCTGCGTCATTACATTCGCTCGTAGAGGGGGAGAAGGAATGGGGAGCTACGGACAGGGCACCGGAGAGTACGGGCTGAGTAGGCGATGCGCTTCGGGGGAGTAGCAGTCAGTCGAGGCAGTAGCGTGCAAAGAGTTAATTAAGGAGCGTAGCGAAATTAGGTGCTAGGATGACGAAGAGGAAAGCGGACCATGATCATTCAATCTAATCCAAGCAAGCAAGGTAAGGAAGAGAAAGGCAGATGAGACTAGCAAGGGGCTCTTTTCTATTAGTGAATTTTTCTATTAGTGAATTTTGCTTTCCTAAAGCAGATAGATCTGAATGGCGCCCCGAACCGGTTGCTGAAAGAGTTTCTTCTGTGCCCGTAGCACGTCGCTCTGCTCGTACCTCGAATCTTGACTTTCAAATGTTAGCTGTCCAGGCATCTCCGTAGCTGCTTTTTCTGCCGCTCGAGCCTATTCTAAAGAAGACCCGTAGCAGCCTCAATCCCTCTTTACGGGAGTCAGTAGTGACTCATTTTTAATCCCGGTACTCAAACACCTCCGAAAGAACTGAAGAAGCTTAAACAGCAACCGGAACATCTTCTATTAACTAAGCAACCGGAATGAAAGGTGTGGAACGCCCCGTCGTTCTCACTCCCTTATGGAACGGCTCTCTCTCTCTCTATCTCTCTCTCCCTAACTATAAAACGAGGCGTAAATACCATTATCATTCGCAGCAGATTATTACCAGTATAGTTGCTAACATGGCATTCAAAACTACTACTGATCTACCTTTCAATATTCCCTAATATTCTAGGAATTTATATTTATTTTAGGCCCGAAGAGAACGTACATATCAGGTACACCCCTACTATATATTAAGTTCGTAATACCTTAATTTGCTGCGGATTATTACCAGTATAATTGCGTGCCTGCAAAAGTAGTAGTTCCCGAACTTAATATAGTCTAGTCGTAAATTGCGTAGCAATTTATACTATTCAAAACGTAGATACGAAAGATCTACAGCAACAGGTCGTAAATGGTGTACCATTTACTCTTTCCTAACTTTAAAACGATGTTATATTATATACAGGCGAAGATTTTATCACTCGGACCTATGGTCGAGCACGTCGCTTCTCTCGTCCCTCGTTCCTCAATTTACTTTACTATATTAGGGGCAGCAACGTCGTGAATGGACGCCATTCACTCTACAGCAAATTACTGGTATTACGAACTTAATATATAGTGGGGTGTACCATTGACTCTTTCCTAACTATAAAAACGTACTTACTTGGCCCTAATATTAACTATAAAACGAGATTTATATTTATTTTAGGGGCAAATTAAGGTATTACGTAAATGGTGTACCTGATATGTACGTTCTCTTCCCTTACGTCTGCAATCTCCCTATGGTCGAACCCGCCATACTATAATAAATCTCCTTGGGCCTTGAAGATGCCCCTGTCCTGTCTAATTCTTGCCTAAGATCCTGATCCCCATCTTGATCCTGAGCCCTTGCTCTATCCTTCTCCGACACGTGCTCCTTGCTAGCCCTTGACTCGTAAGCGAGCTGTAGCCGAACGGGATGAAAAGACGGAACCGAACTACAACAGCATCGAAGGGAGAAGGAATGAAATATGCTGTGAAATGGATCTCTTTTCCCCTCCTCTCCTCCCAACATGAAAAGGTAGAAAGCTTATTGCCCAGGGCTACTTTTGATCCCTTGTTTAATGTATTGAAGGAGTGGTGGAAAGGAAGCCTTCGCCAAACTATAATATAAGTTCCTCGGCTTCATTCTCGAACCTATCACAACACTTGATCATTACCTGGAAGGCCCGAATGAGCCCTGTATATATATTTGGTGGATTGAATGCTATCGAGTACACTAGGGGAAAGATCAAGTAGTAGGCGGGTTTGAGATAAGATAGCTATAGTACTAGTTGCACTTTGTACTCACAATTCTCCTGCACTCATCACTATACTTAGTTTGAGATTCGAGTGATGCGGTGGGTCAACTAATATAGCATGTCTTTGATAAGTTATATTCGACAAGCTAGAGGTAGTCGTGATATTGAGTCGTTTCAGTAGTCAGCCAATCGCTCTAGTGGCAGGAGACGATCGTTCTAGTACTTGAATATTATCATTTCCCGAAAGCGGAAAGCGGATAAGTGAAACGTCGCGTCTTCTCTTCTTTTATTAAAGATCCATTCCTGACGCCCTAAAATCTAGTAAATTGAATTATAAGAGTGAGTTTATGCCATGAACATATTCCACTTTAGAACGCAAGACGTCAAGTTCGGGAGGGAAAGCAATGGAGGCTATTAAGTGACTTCTAACCGTACCTGTACGTCTTTTCGTTAATTACCCGTTCAACATCTTTCTTGTCCCGAGAGTAGCAGCTCTTTCACAACCCGAGGAACCTCAGGGATCAGTAGTTTATAGACGAGGTGCAAATACGGCAATAAGAGGAACTTTCCGAGGCTGAATCCAATATTCATACTTAACTAAACTTTATAGAGTAGTTTAGTTAGCAGCAGTCTTTCATCCTTCCAGTCCCGTTGGAAGAGTGACTCCTTGATTATCGTGCCAATGGAATTGATATAGGGCTCAAGTTTGCAGGGAAGTGCAAGCATCTCTTGTAAAAGGCCATCTGCTTCTCTAGAAGAGAAGAGGAACGGAGTTCGAAAGGGAAAGCGAATGCTTGGAATTGAGTCTGATGGTCTAGGGCTTTCGCTCGGCACAGTGAAAAGAGTGGAAAAGACCACAACGAAAGCACGGAAAAGAGAATATGATAAGAGAAGAATCACTCTGTCTTTCTCTTTTCGAAAAGAGAATCGAAAGATCAAGTAGTCGCGAGTGCCTTGCTTTGATTCCAGAGATCTTTCCGTGCCCTTCCTCTTCTTAATCGCATCAGCACTTCGACATCGGCACTTCGTGCCTTTACCCTTCCGATGCGGTGACTTGGAGTCGGGCATTTTTATGTAACCGTAAGTACGTCGACGTTCGCTCAAGCGAGAGGTTGTATACGGACTGTCTCTGCCTCTAGGTTCGGGTAGTCGTAGTTGCTCTTAGGTCCGTGTTTGAGTGAAAAGAATGAGAAAAGAGTCCCGAGAAAGCTATCTTCTAACCATGAACTTAAGATAGGACTTTCTCTTAACTTTTTGCTTTCTGTTTGCTTGTTGTGGGACTCGAGTTAGCGAGTAGGTTAGGCATTCGAGTAGCGTAATATAGTTAAATTGCGGTAGGTAAGAAGATCGCAGATGATTGAAGAAGCGTCCGTTCACGTCACTGTGAAAGCGATGCCTGCCCTCCCGTTCAGCTCAAAATAAGGCAAGGGGCGGAGCGCGAAGACCAGAAAAAGACTCTTCAAAGACACTCACAAAGAAAAGACTTCAATTGAGATAGTGAGAGGGGCTTTGCTTTTCGACAACATTCAAGTATCAACTATAAGTGTGTGCGTCCATTCGCACTGTTCATATTCTCTTTGAAGATTCTCTTTCACTTTCAGGCGCTTCAAAGAATAAGACTACTGCCAAGACCGCAGGTCTTCAAATGCTTTCCCGCTTCTTTGCCCTAAAGAAAAGAAAGAAAAGCCCCCGAAAGAGGACCTAAAGCAGGTTGGAACTATGCTTACAGATAACGTTCTCTCGCCAGCTTCCAGATCTCATTCTTTCGTTTTCCCCGGCAAGCAGACGATTGAGTGAGAACGTACTACTGCCACTACTGAGAATGAGCCTGCTTCGTTCCCGCTTATATCAAGTGATGGGCTCGCGTACGGAGAATGTGCTTTTTGATCATCCGCTTTTTCCAATCATACTATGGAGCTTGGCGTCCCTCCTTCTGGTAAGGAGACCGGGGAAGTTCCCCTTTCCGAACTCCGGGAAAAAGTAAGCATGAGTCGTCAAACATATGATATAAAGCAGAAGTCGTGCTCGCCTTGGACGCTTAGCCGATTCTCTGATCCGACGTTGATTAAGGTATTCTTTCTCTCGCACTATGCTTATGGTCCCGATTGAAAGAGCGGAATGCGTTAGTGGACTGCTAGCGGCTTACTACTCTCTTGCTTACTACTCTCTTATTATAAAGTGGTTATCGGAAATCTATATCCTTTATTGGGATTGAGGAATGAAGCTATCTGAGGTCATAGAATGGCTTTGATTTGACCTCGACTGATGAACAGACGCAAATGACACAATTCACACTGACTTCATCTTATCATTTAACCAGTCACCGATCAGTACTTCCAAGAAAGTTGTGGAATTTCCATGTTGATTGAGCGGACGCGGGGGGAAAGAAGAACTCAAGACTTCAATTGAGATAGTGAGAGGGGCTTCCTCAGCCCTCAAACCCACACAATTACTTAACCTTTCATTTCTAACTTCGGCAGAACGCGACCTAGAGTGCAAGTCTTAGTTGAACCCTAGCATTACCGGCCCCGGACCAACAGGAGTTCTTGGCCTAAAATAAATATAAGTAAATTGCGGAATTTATATTTATTTTAGGCTGGTTCAGATCGTCTTCGTACACGGACGGAGATCAGGAGCTTCCCCCTTCTCTCATGCCTTTTTTTGAGTCCCTGGAATAACGGAGAGAACCTCGTTCAATCTATATTTGAGATTGGCTCGAACCGGGGATGTGAACAGCTATCTTTACCGATGCAAGACCCGGTTATCAATCTCTATCGCAGCAAATCCTTCTCACAGTCTATAGCGTAGCCTTCGGCCTTGCTTTTCCTAGCCTTCTTACTTTACCAAGGAAAGATCAGATGGCATCTCAATCCCTAGCTTGAGGACGAGAGCCCCGGGAATACGGGTTTCACCGTCCCACCCTAACCTCGGTTGACGACATAATGCGCATGGTGTAATAAAGGCTCAGAGGTCTCCAAGTGCACTTCGCCGGAGAGGCTACTCTCTTCCGAATTTATATTTTTTTAGAGGGCCAGTGAGAGCTTGTGACATCGACTCTCTCTCTACCTTGCAGAACAAGTTCGCACGCACGAAAGGATGATGAATGCCATTGAAAGATAGAGGACCCCTTCGGACCAATCGATGGATAGATCTAATACGTTCATTCTTTTGCGGAACCGTAGAGTTCATGGCTATCCTCACTTCCGCAGCAGTCTAACATGGCATTGCGCCATTCACATCGGATAGTCTAACTAAACTAAACTAGACTTATATAGTATAGTCTTAATTTCTCTATTCAACCCTGTATATATATTGGGAAAGATCAGAATTTATATTTATTTAGGTAAATATCTCCTTTATATTGATTTTAGGTAAATATCTCCTTTATATTGATTTTAGGCTTAGTCGTAAATAG
>JBBMKF010000074.1:6597746-6616622 GCA_037834155.1 Curcuma caesia | reverse complement strand
AAAATGTAACTATTGATAATTATTCTTTCCTATGAAATTATTAACCAACAAGAAAAAAAGAACAATTTCATATTTAATGGCATGATCATGGTCGACTGGAAATATATTCAAGGATGGGCCTCGATCATGAGAAGCTTTCTCTATGAGATAATGAAAAACATTGATGCATGTTAGTTATGGAATTGCATGACGTTGATAAGATCATTAATGGGTTCATCTTTTCTGCCATTGTTCCTAGCGAGAATCAAAAATCACAAAGCATATATATGCTCAAGAAAGATATACACTACAAATTGTGACCATATTTATCAGAAAAATAAGAAAAGAAGAGTCCGATGTAAGAGATTAAATAAAAAAAATCCATGCATAACCAAACTGAATAGAAACTGTGAAAGCTGAAGCAAAAACCATCACTAATATGATCAGATAATAGAGAATGCTTGAATAGGGAGGGAGGGATTACCTTGTTAACAAAACAAAAAACAATAAAGGCCCCCCTCTCTTTCAAGAGTAACAAAGACTCAAGAATCTTATAAAGGAAAATAAGTAGGTGATTTCAAGATACTTGTTATGCTGACTAGACAAGCTATATAATGCAAAATAATGATGTGATATAATTTACACAGATGTTTGATTGATTTTGGAATTTGGTACTCGAATGGCGCTGGGGTGACAGAAAGCAATTGGGATCTGCCAAGAACTCAAAAATTATATCAAAGAATAACGTCCTAGTTACATTTTCCTAACGACCTGGGATAGACAATTTGACATGTTAGTTATGAGAAAATAGACTGACCTAGATTTCTCAATATCCAGATGCAGCATGGTGGGCTTTCTTTAGAAGTTCAACTTCAAGTCTGAAAGGTCATCCATAGGAATTTCGAGGCCGACCAGATCTTGATCTAGTAATGCTTCTTCATCAACATTCAACCAGGACGCAATATCCTGGCCTTGTCCACCCAGGCCATCAGCAACATCTAGTTCATCAATGGGATCTATCCCATTAAGTGGAAGATTTGTGAAGATACCATCATCAAATTCTTTAGACGGATTGTGAGCCCTATTACTTGAAGTTTGCAATTCAACTTCTTGATCAAATTTAGCAATAGAACTGTTGACTGTCTCAAATGCTTCACGCAATGCTGGTGAAGTAACACTGTCTGTCTCTGTGACTCTGCCAAGGCCATTTCCTGAAGTTGACAACTGAGCTATCTTTTGCTTAGGTTTTGTCTTCAGTTTCCGTTCACCTCTACCGCTGCCTAATGATGGACGACCAGCTTTAGCAGTAGAGCTTCTTCCTGATGCATCTTTATTCTGTTCCTGGTCTCTTTCGCTCTTTTTCCATTTTGTACTAGTTGCAAGAGAATGAGCATGAGCGGATAGGGATCTAGAAGCAGTACCTGTGACGTCATCTAGAAGCACTTCCTTCTTTCTTTTAGTAACTGAATGCTCACCCATCTGAGGAACACTTTGATATGGATCTGATAGACCTCGATCCATCTTATTACCAAGTCCATGTTTCACAGTCGTTAGACCTGAAATCCAAATAACAGTCCAAATTTTTTATAACCAGTTTTCCAACACAGTTAAAAGGGAAAGAATACTCTTCATGACAAATTACCACAGGATGAAGTCTTTGGCAACAGCTATGCAGTCAATAGACAATTCCCTTGGGGGGCCTAAGTTTCATTCTGACTAATGGCCAAATGCCACTCAAAACAAATGATGATAGAAACTCAAGATCAAAATGTATGTATTTAGTTAATTAGCTGCCTGTGGGAAGATGATAGATGCTATATTATGCACTTCTAAATTGGCGACAATAACAGAAATGCAAATATTGCATTAATGTCATATAAAGGCACTTGTAGATACTAGAGGACTGCCAAAATACTATTATGTTTTAGCTCAGCCAGTCAGATCCAAATCCAAGGCTCAAATGGTCAACTTTTATTGTATAGTGTATTTGGGCATGCATTAGAGTCGCCAGATTGCATGCTTAGTACAGGATAGAAGTGTTGGACTAGCCGCTAGACTAGCCTTCTGACATTAAAGGGGTGGTCAAGTAACAAGTGCATGCATCAAATGATGCACTCTAAAACCGTGGGGCATGCTAACTAAACAGTCAACAAATGCAGTCTTACTTAGTATGCTGAGACTGCTAATAAATAAACAACAGACACAATGGTTATATCATATATCAAGATAAAATAAAATAAAAAATGCAACAAACAGAGGCTTATGACGGTCATGAAACACTGCAGATAAGATGCCTAACAATGTCTCTGATTGGAGAAAAATTAAGAAAGCATACCCGTTTGCCGAACTCCAAATTCCCCACTGTGTAAATCCACATAACCATTGGAACCAAATCCATCAGTATGTCTAGTGTCAATTTTGTTTGGAGGCGCTGACAAGAGAACATCCCGTAAAGTTGATTCACTGAAGCAGCTTCGACCAGTTTTCTCAAATATATGACATCTCTCCAGCGTTCGTTTAGCAAAGGCCATTGCAAGTTGTTTTGCAACCTTTGTAATTCCAGTCTTATGATTTGAACTACCCCGACCACCCTATCAGAGACAACATGTCAATCAACTCCAGACAATATCTCACTAACATGGTTCAAGGGTGATCCTAGTTGCTTGAGCTAAAAAAAATGCAGTTAATCTACGAAATAGAAATCATTTTGAAACAAGAAAATAAATTAATAAAATGTTGCTAAAGAACAAGCTAACATACATGAATCATAAGTTATGACAGAAGAACAAGGTCAAAGAGAAAACTGAACAGAGGAACTTATAGTTGACAGTAGTATTGATTCATTACAAGGTAATACTAGCAATAGATAGTATTGAAATGAAACTCATATGCTGCGATAAGGGACTGGGACATTTCCTTGAGAGCAGCAAGGTGCACAAAGAAATTGTGTGATAAACCTTAATAAAGGCCCACATCAAAATCAGATCACAAAAGATCATCATCAAACACATTAGTTGTCAGCTATAGAATTTTTATCCCTCCATATAATCGGTAATTTTCAAAAATTAAATTATGCTTCATTTCATTGAATAATATGCTCTTTGGTCACCCTCTATTCTTTACACAATCTACTCTAATAGATTCAACTCTTCAAACTATACAATCTATCACCTTTGAGCATGACTATCATCTCAACCCATTTTCTCCCATTTTATCTATTGGATCTATAACTAGTCCCTCTCAAAGCTCTCAAATGTTAGTGTGTTTTTTTTTTAAACTTTAAACTTTCAATAACTTCATACATCAACCTTTTGTATTCTCATATCTCTTATATTAATTTTTCATATTTTGCTATCTAATAGTCTTACACTTTGATGCATAAGCAATTTGTAACAGTCTTACAGAACTTTTATCCTAGGGGCACTTGACGATCATGCAAAACTTTAGGAAATTCTCTCCATTTTGAATTGAATAATAAATCTTCTCCATCTTAAATTGAATAATAAATCTAAGATATCCAAGTTTCATACTCAAAGATTTCATTTGCATCCATCTTAAGTATTTTTTTTATTGATTCTTTTCATTTTCCTGAAGTCACATTTCATAGATTTAGTTTTATTCTACTTACCTTAAAAACTTTAGGTTCTAAATTCTCTTTTTCAAAAATTTAATCTAATGGTTCTCAATGATTATCATTATATCACCCGCATAACATATATCAAGGAGCTTTCTCTCATATATGATGTCTTACATACCATTGGTTTGTTAAAATGTAGTGCTAACATAAAGCAGCAGGGAATCGAGATAACACTTGATGTAAATCTACAACTATAGAAATCCATTTTTCACTCTTATTAGCTCTAACTCTAGTAAGAAAATTACCAATACATATAAAAAATGAGATTGCATAAGTAGTACAGAGAAACTTGTGCCAAGACACTTGTAGTTAAGGAAAAATGTAAAAAAGCACTATCAAAGTCCTAGTAACCACGTGTCAGTAATTACCGTTAGCCTTTTGTATGCCATCTCAACTAGTTTGTCCATTGCAAGCTTCTCAAGTTTTCTGTCATTTGAAAAAAATTCAAGTTTTTAGTAGTGGTAAATAATGCACTAGCTTGTAATAAAAAAAGAGTAAAATGAGTGATAACCATACCTCTCTTCAATTTCTTTAGCCTCCTGAATTGCCTTCTCTAATTTGCTCAGTCGATCCTTCTTTTGCCTCACCTGTTAAAGAAACTTAATCTTAGAATAATATAATATCGTCAAACGAAAAGACAACAAGAGAAAAGTCTTGGTGTTGTCAGTATATAAAGAACAAAATTGCATTGACCATTAAATATATTTTGATAGAAGTACTGTTGTGCAATCTTTGAGTTTTACTACAGAACAACCATTGTTCTTATCAATTCACATGCATGAATAATATCTGCATGCCTAAGATCTACTATTCATGATCTGTAACAATTTGCAGAATAAGAAATATTCATAGCTTATAACCTGTTGTAACAGCCGCATCTGAAGTTCTGAAATGACCTTGTCAATTTCTCCATCCACACCATCAGAAAGGTCTGGCTGTATACATAATAACAGGAAAAATTCAGTTTGATTATGTTTCTAAAGGATACTACTCGCTATAATTTCAAAGGGCATTCTCACAAATTTAATTGGCATCAAAGTGCGAGCAAAGATGTATCATTCCAAAATCTGTTTCCACTAAAGGTGAAGTAATTTCATATCAAAGAGAACTTAGGCCTTGGTTTAGTGAATTTTCTGGAAATTTTCTCATTTCTTAAAAAATAAAAGGAAAAAATTTTAAACAAATATAAAATAAACAACTTTTTGATGCATTTAAATTTACTAGAGTTGAATGATGTGATAAATATTTATTTTTTTTTCTTTTAATGATGTAGATAAACATAGAAATAGATTCAATCAGGGTTTCGACTACTAAAAAGTGGCTTTGGAAAGGGAAGCAACATATATGTGCAAATAAGAATAGGGATGTAGGCATTAGGCATCAATTCTTTGGTTGGATATGACCATCCTATTTCTACAGTTAGTAGCAGAAGCAACTTTTGACTCAATTTAAGGACAGACATTTAGGATTTCCATCCCCCCCCCCCCCCCCAAAAAAAAAAAAAAAGAAATTTATATTGATAAGACAGTAACCCAAGAGAACGACTCTTTCATTTTTGTGCTTCTCATAACATTCATATCCTCAGAAAAAGTTAACTCAATAGCTTCAGTATATATTGACAAAGCAAAAGAAATGAATGAAAAGATTTACACTTGCACCTATATCAGCAACATGTGAAAAACTATATGGAAAAGGCATTCTTGGTTGCTTACCACTGATTCTGGAAATAAGCCAATACTCTGCAGCTCCATCAAGATCCTATCATCCAGAGGCATGTCCTCAAACTGGCATCCATAGGAAGAACAGTTGCTCATTGCCTCAATCTGAGTGCAATTATTTTTCAGGTAATCAGAAAGAGGCACATTATCTGCTTTTAGGATGGCATTATTTTCCACAAGTGATTCATGACCAAACAAAATATTTTGGATGTTTAAGTGCTTGAAGTTGTTTGAGGCTACAAATCCATCTCCCAGACTTCTTTTATGATTTTTGTAATCAAGCTCCAAGTCATCATCAATAACATGACCGTCAGTATCATCATGAATATAATCGCTTGAGTAAAGTAAAAACATCTCGTCTTGAGTGTCATTGTCAAGCTTTTCAGCCTCGTCTTCTGAAATAAAGGCTGAGAGAAGCCTTTGCGAGAGAGGAACCAGTTTGTGGCACCTCCTTTTTGTCTCTGACCTTCCAACTAATGTTTTGTCAAGTTCTTTTCCATCAAATGAATATAGGGCCCCAAACATTTGGTTGATTGGTCCAACTGCATCTGTTTGCTTGCTAGCAAAAGAAGAGTGAGGCGAAACCACATCACAAACAATGTCAACCTGAAAAGAAAGATAACAATTTAATAGGACACTTCTATGTAACACTGAAGAAAATGTCATCCAAGTCAACAAAATTGTCCAAAATGACAAGTAATATTGCAATATGATATTCTCCGAAAATGCAGAAATGAAAGAAACTGTATTCTATACTTGCAAATCCCTAAAACATCTAGGGTCCAAGACTAAAAGAACATTTACAAGTCAATACCATTTTATATTGATGAATGGAATACAACATAATTACAGACAATCTAGAAATCAGATATGGATAATATTACCTCATGGTTAGCTTCAGGCCAGTTAGATAAACTTGCATCTACCTCCTCGGCAAAATGTATCTGTGAGAAAGGTGGGTTCAGTAATAAGAAACTTTGAACCACAGATCAACAAACGTTAACATATTGTTGCTAGTAACAAAATAAACACCAACCTGACGCTTGACAAAAGATATTTCCTCCAGTGTCGGAGATGCAAAAATAGGTTCCATTTTCTTCCAGAAAGAGTTAGAACAGGCATTCCCTGAAAAGCAAGGAAAAACAAATGTGCGGCACAATGAACCATAATGTAAATCCACTTGATACTGGAAGAAAACATGTCTAAGATTAAACCTACAGCTAGCACTGCGAGCATCATTTGCAGATGCTAGTAAATCTTCACGATCATCGGTTGATGTTCCTACATAAATTAATCAAATAAGAAGCCCAGATGAAGATAATGAAATGGAAAACACCAGATAGTCACTAACTGGCATCGAATATGGAACCTGCTGATTCTGAGGACACACTCGTCATGATTTGTGGACGTGCATAAGCCTTTCGATCAGTCATCTTCTTTGAAGGAGGGCGACCTATCCTGCTGCATGCAGTAATTGTTTGATTTAGTAATAATAAACCAATTCACAAGTAGAAAGTAGGAAAAAGATTTTCATTCCATAACAAACCTTTCACTCCTTTCAGGACCCATCTTTTTGTTCTTTAGTGGTTTAGTTGCATCAATACTTTCCATTTTCTCCTTCGCTACTGCTAAACAAGCTTTTGACTGTAGTGAGCTTCTTCCACTCCTTCCTTGTCTCCTAACTCCATCTCCAATCTCTTCTTTTGGAGGAGTCTTGTTCTTCTTTGTAGGTAAAGGAGTACTTGACGCCTTAAGTGATGTTTGTGCACCATCCTCTAGCTCAAAACTATCATTTCCCTTATCCTTAAACTTGCTTTCAACAGCAGCTGATTCCTCACTTTCTGACAATACAGCAGGAGAAAGGACATTATCATGTTTCAGTTTGTTGGGCATGACCCTAGGAACTAAAAGCCCATTGTTGTCCATTGTTGTCATTCTACCTCCAACCTCAGGAGTTGCATATCCTTCGGCTAAAAATTGAGCTTCATCCAAATTGGAGACAGGAGAAACTACATTAACCCTTCTGGTTCTAGAGATCTTTTGTGGCCGCTGACCAACCCATTGGGTTACAGGGGGAGATGATGATTCATTAGGTACTGGTCGTTTGCGATTGGCTACAGTTGAAGACTGAACTTTGCTTGCGCCAGTACCTTGTTCCCACCCATCAATGTTTCCGGATGAACGAAGAAAACTAGGTGATGAGTTCATTGAAGCACCTAACACTGTTCTAGGTCCCCTTGATGCTTTCCCTTTTACTAAAGCACTTTGATTTCCGGCTTGACCATCGTCATGAACATTTAGCCTGTTATCAAGATGCACCAAATTAGACTTACTGATGCTAAAAAGGGGAATGGAGAGTAAAGAAAAGTCGGGGAAAGTTTTTGAAAAAAAAAAAAAAGAAGTAAAAAGTCACTGCTTTCTTCCGAAAGCCTTAAACATAAAATTAATATGGAATCTGAGAACTGATATGAAATACAACAAGAACTGATATGAAATACAACAAAAACCTACTTATTGCCTCCTTTATGCATGATTCGTTCATTGTCAACTCCACTAGAAAATTCTCGTCTTTCATTAGGAATAGAGCCACTATCTAGATCAATCTTAGGTGTGCCACGAGAGTTAGAAACACTAGGTTGGGAACAGCCATCCATCTTGTTACTTACTGTGGTTCCATTAGACAAGCCAGGTCTGCAAGATGAAATTAAAAAATTTGTAGAGTTTTCTAAATCCTGCTAAAAGGAGAAACAAAATTATGTAAAAGAAAAGGATAAAGACAATATTACTAATTGGCACAAATAGAATTTGAAGCTTATTTGATACAAAAATTCTTTGCTTTTTCATTATTTTAAACTCAGATGAAGCAGCACATACCAATTTCTTAGTTTTACAAAATAAGAACAGAAGAAAATGCACAACTCATGAAAAAGAAGCAAGTATGACCTCAATTTTCATCATGTTAGGTACAGTTAACCATACTTCTAAGACATTCATTTTACTCTAATAGCCAAAACCATTGAAATTAACAATGTCAAATATGATTTTTTAGCCTTTTCAAGGACTTAAACTCTTTATCCAAAAGTAAATACACAGAATATCAACACCTTACATCTTGCAGATCATTAAATGCTCTAATGTACTGAAACATATAATATATCCATATATCAATAATTATATTTAAGATAATAACAGAAATCAAAGTTCCAAATTAGCTAATGTTTCATTCCTGCACTGAAAGAAAAAGAAATAAAATGTCATATTGAAATTGTATATTTTGCTTAATATCAGAGCTGAAAACAACTTTTGCACAACAAACTTACATCCAAAACACAAAATTTTAGTAAGAATATAATAAGGTGAACACATCTGAAATCAATAACAATCAGAAATGAAACATATAAGTTGCAAGAAAACAGGAAATGCAAAAAATGAAAGAAAATACATATCAAGCAGTCTCCATATAAATTAAAGAAAAGAACAAATTTTCTAACTATTTTCTTAAACAATTGCAAAAAAAGTTAAAAATTCGTAATCATTCCCTTGTCTAGGTAACCAATGCAAGAAAAAAGAAAATTTTATGCACTGGAAATAATTTGTTACATATGATAATTTGCCTTTACAAAGACACTGTAACTTTCTTCTCTATATAAGGTGTATATAAAGAGCATAACTAAACTCTGGAGACCGGACTGTAAAAAGGTAATACGAGTAAAACTTTCAAGTTTATTCAAGTGTTAGAGATTTCAATTTTCATATTGATCCCTATGAAAATCACTGATAAATTGGTTAACTTGCAGAGTACTACATTTAGCTGCAGAACTAAATTGGTGGAAAACCTTTTGCATTAAAATGCAAAACAACTACTTCCTTGAAGGGTTAACTCTTTATGTTTAAGACCTCAATTGGACTCTTCAAAACAGTTCTACTTTAGATCAGAATGAAATTATATGCTCAATCTTGCTAGCTAACTAAAGCACAAATCAGTTTTAAAGAAACCAAGATGTAGCACCAGGCCATCTCAATTTACCAAGGAAGTTGAGCTTGCAAAATAACGAAACAACTTACAGGGATCCTCCATGATAATACCTGAAAGAAATGGCATCAGAGGATCGCATGCGGGATTCATTGCTAGGTCTCTGTTGTATCGACTTAATCTCTCTATCACTTTCCATCACTCTATTAAGGCCAACAGAACGTTTTCTTTTCATTTTTTTGTCCCATCCATCACCCATTGGAGGGAGTCCACACATCTTGTCTTCTGTAGGAACAGATCCTCCATTACAACCCCGAAGCATAGTTTTATCCTTCTCAAAGAGCACATTCCTGTCCTTCTCCACCACACCTTGCCTTGGTGGAATTGCACCACGAACTTCTGACTGATGAACAAAAGGAAAAATGTCATTTGCTAACTATCACAAGTTAGATCTTCATACTAAAGTATCACAAAGCAAAATAAATGACAACAAATGTATAATCAGCATAATTATTCTTAGAAGTAGACCAAAGACATGCATTATTAGAGTGATATTAGACACAAAATATCATAAGGAGAGAATCAGAATTAATTTTTAGCAAGTCCAAGTCTTTAGAAAAGGTGTAGCCAATAATGTCTCACAAGTCCATTGATAACACATTCAAAACATGCAAGTCCAATTAGTTATCATTCTTTAAACTTTGAGAAGTGAGAAAGTTAATAGCATAAATCAACAAAACACATTGAGGGGAAATACAAACCCGTACTTCCGCCATTGAGGAGCGAATACGTTTGTTAGGTATTGCATTCTTTCTGTCCTCCAGTCTAGGACTTGCGAGTTCTGTTGGACTTTGATGAGTCTGATTTCCCATCTTCATTGGATTTGACATGCCTGACTTCTCATTTGACTGATCTATTCTTTGTCGTTTCCGTGAGACCAAATTGCGATATCTGTCTAATTTCACAGCCAAGTCTTGCAATGACTTTGATCTCTCCCTGGTAAAAGAGTAGTTAAGGCTCACTGACAGCTACCATCATTCTATCTTACAGAACTAAAGTAGTTATTCAACCTTGCATGAAAAATTTGGTGCACTTTTCCATCATTAACAAGCTAACATGCTAAATATACAATAGATATGGTGGTTGAATATTTTTTGTTAACTTTAAGATAATTTCAGTCCAAACTATTTGCATGTATAGAGTAAAATAGTACAAGGTTCGTCATATGATGCCTTGTAAGATACATGAAAGATATGCATCAACAAATTGCGAGATAAATTATATCACATGGACGAAGAATAGAAAGAATACCGTGCCCTGTTTGATGACTCATATACAATGCCTTTCAAACGCCTTATATCCTCTGGTGCAATGGGAGGGATTGGTTTTGACTGTGCAGATCCAAAAGTGTGATCCTCCACCGTGACACCCAAAACCCTTCTTATTTCTCCAGTGCGAGAAAATTTTTGCTCACCCCATGAAAGTGTATCTAATGGTAAATATTGTGACACTGTTGGTACTTCTGATGAAGAAGCTGCATTTCGCAACGTACCAGGACCTGCAAAAAGACTTCGGTTCTCCATGCTCTCACGGAAGCTTCCTGACCTCTCCAAACCAGGAGGTAAATGTGTCCCACGCTGCCCATTTTGGTAGGCAGGAGCAAAGTTCGTTCCATCCATACTGCTTGAAGTTGACTCCATCCTCGTACTTCCTGCCATTTTCATCCTTAACCGACAATAAAAAGCTTACATCCACCTCTCCTTCCTATGAATGCACACTCCCATCTTGTTCACGCTTCTAACATTGCAAAACAAATTCCAGAAACCACAGAATCCGGGATTTCAAAATCAACAACCTGCAAAAACAAAGTTAAAGTAAAGATTGAAAGATTTCCCGTTTGCTCGAAATAAAACCTCGGATAGCACTTCCAAGAGAAAAGGCGCGGAGAATGACATGAAACTCGACAATTACAGACTTAAGAAAGAAAGCGAATAAAGAGTAAGATACACAAACCCTCTAAGTAGGGCAATTCATGCGGATAATACCATCAGCTAACATAATGATAATAAAAAAAACAGAATGAACAATTCAATTAATCACAGACAAACTCCATGTGAGGGAAACCGAACGAAACCCCTAACATACAATTGGATTCACAAGAAGAAACGAAATAACTTCACTATAACCATAAACTAAAGGGAATTCTAACGAAAACCAGTAACAATCAAACAACTCGAGCCAAATTTTCGAAGCAAAGTTACGAAGTCGTCCAGTTAATTCATTGCAGCGAAGCTCAAGCTCAAGGGCATATAGATGGAACAAACAGGAAAGCCACCGATCGAAGCGAATCAGCAGCTCAAACAAACTAATCTTGCTCGAGGAAGGGAAGAACCCTAATCGAGGAAGAACCCCGCGATCTAGTGCATGGAATCCCTACCTCTTGCGCCAATTGCAGCGGCTATCCGGCGATCGGTGTAGTGATCCGCCAGCATTAGGCGATCGGAGGCGATCGGAACGGAATTGGGCGAGAAGGTAACGAAATCGATAGGCAAGCGAAGACCGAAAACGTCCGATACAAAAGGGATCGGATAAATTGGTTGAAACACGGAAATGTTTTCGGTAAATATGTTTATTTACGAGAATATTTTAATTTAACCCCTAAAAGTAGCAAGTTTCTCAGTTTGACCCATTATTTTATTTGTAAGCTAACATTCTATTATTAACAAGGATATCGCATCATAAATATATTTTTTAGTAATCAAATATCCAACTCTTCAAATTAATTAATGCTGATCAATTTAGTCCTACGATAATTTTCAAAGTTATCTTTCTATAAAAAAAATTAATCTACAATGCATCGTAATTAAAAATCGACTCATAGATATTTGATTCACTATGAAAATATTTTATCGTTGGTTACGACAGAGCATGTAAAAAGTCACGATAGTTAAAAAAGAACATATTGAACATACTCACTTAAATGTTTATCAATAAATCATTCATCTCTACAAGTATGATATGTTTGCTTCTATGATTAATTACGACAGAGCAGACTTACAGAAGAAAAAAATATGTTTGCTTCTATGTCTTCACCAGTGTAATGTCATGATAAAATACTTAAGAGAATAAATAAGAATATCAAAATTTAAATTTCAGTAGAGATGAATATACTGGAGTTTGATCTCTAAATATACATAGTTGTATTTCAAATTTACTTGATAGACAATTCAAGAGAAAAGTTCGTCTATCTTTAAAATTAATCAAGTAAACTTAATAAGATTGATAAAATAAAAATAGTAATTTAATCTGTATTTGTTAGGTCAATAACTTTTCCTGAACCTTCTCCTCTAAGTTTTATGAACCTTAATGGAGGCCAAAGTTTGTAAATCTAGTTAAGTCAAACTTTTTAGTACTCAAGTGTCATCCCTTAATCTATGACATAAACATGTCTAAGAAAGAGTGATCTTGATCAAGGCCAAGAAATCAAATGACTAAGTAAAATCTGATTCGAATGTTGATTTGGTCGTTAATTTATCATAAAATCTCAAATTTATTATAGTGAACTAAAGATCTATCATGTATACCTGATAGAAAATGTAAAATTCATCTGATTTTGTTTTCAGTTAGTTAAATAAAAAATTCCTAACATAACTTTCAAATAGTAGCAAAGTACAAAGATCTTCTTGGATATCAAAACAATGGTAATTTTTTAAGAGAAAACTAAAGTAATAATTTTGAATTTGACTATTTCCAATACAATGTTTTTGCCTAACTAGTTCAGAATGAGATGAGTTAGTTTTAACTAGTTTCACTTGACCAGATGCACCAAATAGGATACCAACTCAACCTAAAGACCTAACTCTAACTCAACCAAAACCAAGTTACAACCTTAAGCTCAATAGCCTTGTAAGAAGATTATAGCATAATTCGTCCTCCTCTCTTCAATAACAATAACTTTATCTATTGGAAGGATAAAGTTAATCTGATACCAAGCGGAACAGTGATTATCCTACTGACAGTATTGATTTTATTGATTCGAATGCGAACGTCGAAATCAAACTTCTAAAACCTATTGATTCAAAAAAATACTAGGAAATAAGAAAATAAACGATAATAAAAAATATTATTAATCTAAAAAATTTATTTTTTAAATATTAACTAAATAATTACTTAAATAGACCTAAAATCCTAAACCACAAAGAAAGAAAACTTAACAAAAAAAAAAAAATTTGACTGAATCAGAATCTTAAAAATTCTAATCGGACTTAAAATTTTAAAAATATAAAAGACAAAAATAACTATACAAAAAGAAGAAAAAATTCGTTCTCAAATTTATAGTATTAAATGATTGTCTAGGAGAAAGATCATCTGATACCAAATCAATAAAATCTATTTTCAACTGTTAGACTTTGGTATTTGTAAGTTGAAAACCCACATATTTAAATTCTTTCTCATCTTCAAGAAGTTTCTTTTCCGCATTGTCCTCCAAAATGACATGTACTACCTCCTCAGTTAATCTACCATATGAAATCTTTTCTTTCTCGTCATCTTTCTCATCATTTTGAACAACAGAACTAAAACCTCTTGAAAAACCTTGATGGGGCAATTGTTACGGGAAGTTTCTTGGAATTGGCAACTCCTGTGACATCAAGTGATAGGAAGCAGGATCAATATGGGGGCATTAACATGGTAAACGTTATGAGGAACAAGATTTTCAAGGAAGTTTTGAGGGTCATCAAAATTCTGTTGGGGGTTAACATGCTTCATTTGCTCATTCCCATTAGTGAGATGGTTCAACAATGGATGTAGAGGCATAGCGTGGCTGATGGGATGAGATAATGTCCTCCCCTGCAAATGATCGATGACGAAGAACACCAGCATTTACCAGGCCACGGGGCCTCGAAAAGAGTCATCCAACATGGTTCTTGGAATGGCATTATGCAAATTATCCTTAAGATGTTCTTCATTCATTTTGGAAAATAATAGCTCCTCATTTTTGCGTGTATTAGCAAAGGGAATAGAAGCTGAGGTTGCAGATTCCAGAGCTTCAACGATAATATCAAACTTTGTTCACCCCGCAAGTGAAAGTTGAGATCTTTCTCTTCAAAAGAGACAGTGCCTAGAGGTAGTGTATCACTGTGATGAACAGGTTTATTTGCCTGATAATCTCCAGATCTAGAAGTGTTCCTGTTGAGATTGTCTACTAGGAGAGTAGCAGGCCAACGGGCTTGGAGGCGGAGGGTCAAGGTGGTCCAATCGAAGCGACGGATACTGACGACGAACTCTGGTGCCCCAAGCTCTGCACAACACAAGGAAGAAGACGATTAGAACGGAGGCTAGGGTGCCCTGGCTCAACCGCTCCGATGTCTAAGTCAGCTTTTTTCTCGAAGAAAGAGAGAATGAAAGAGGGGAGCGGATAGTGGTCGTGTGTGTGCCTACCTGTCTCCACGAGATAGAGGGAAGATATATAGAGGTCGGTGAGAGAATTAAGGGAAAGCTATCTTGTCTCAATTAAGAAGAATATCTCAGAGTGGATATTCTGTTAGAGGAGATGTTCTATCTGAATAAGGAAAACATTCCATCGCCGCCGAGGTAGTGAAAAGTCGTGTCATTCATCTCGATACGCCATCAATCATACTGCACTATTATGCCGCATTAATGGAGGAGTAGGTTGACCACCCTATCACATGATTATCTTTGTCCTTCTGGTGGCGGCCTGCTTAGCTAACTGCAGGAAAGGATTAGAGCGGAATCGGTTGAGTGTAAGTAGGGCACTGAAGGAGTAGAGCATGGTCTGCAGAGGGAGCCTGAGTTGGAGTAGACTGGGGCTGAGACGGAGTATGATTGAGTGGAGCCTCGGAGTCAGAGCTCGGAGTCAGGTATAAAATCAAACTTTGAGAGAGATCAGATGTGAGATCTCGAGCTAAGCCTGACACTGAGTCGAGTGTTTGACCCTGACCTGAACTGCCTTCTGAGTCGAGCTCGTGTGCCTGAGTTGAGCAGAATATTGAACTAGGGTGGCCGAGTCGGGGTGTAGGACCAAGCCAGTCAGCCTTAAAATTATGTTTTATGTCTGACATGTCATCTTCTTAGACTGGATCTTGACTCTTTGGCCAGGCCATATCGACTCATAACAAGAAGAAAAGAAACTAGCATCTGAGTAGATGATCGGAAGGCATTAGTGCCACTCTCTGTGTAGAAAGAAACAGGTGCTTGAGCCGATTGAAGCTCATTCATAAATGCAGCCACAAACAATGCTTCAAGAGTCAGGTCTTATCTGAGCTGGATGGTGTCGGAATTGGAAAATTCCAAGAACTTTTACCAATCAAAGACAATTTATCAAAGGATTCAACATCTAGACAAATATCAAGAAATAAGAAAATAAACAATAATATCAAAAATTATTATTAATTCACAAATTTTATTTTTTAAACATCAACAAAATAATTATTTAAATAAATTTAAATTTTTAAAAGACAAAGAAGGAAAAAATTCTAATAAAAAAATATTTTAACAAATTCAAAATTTTAAATATCCTCAACAAGTTCAAAATTCTAAAAATATAAAAGATGAAACCAAACTCTAAAAAAAAGATAAAATCTTTGAATCCTCCTGCATCACAATCTAACAAATGATTAAAATTGTTGGAAAATCATTAAACAAGGAGTTAACCTACCCAGAGATTCAAAAGATGAACTAAGTAGATTTAAGTCATGGACAAGTAAAACTAAGCAAGAGGCTCAAATAAATGTAAAAGCAGCCAACATCATTCTTTGTGGTCTAACTCAAGCTCAATTTAAGAAAGTTGGACCATTTAAGGATGCAAAGGATCTCTGAAAAAAAGTTAACAACTCAAAATAAAGACACTGAACCAGATCGAATTTGTTGCGCAACCCATATTGTCGAGGCAGACTCAAAAATCTCGGAAAGGCAAGTACAACATGAATGGATATTAGATATTGGATGTTCCAAACACATGATCGGAAACAAAGAAATATTTTCATCACTTTAAGCTAAAGAAAATGGGAACCGCCTGTTTCGGGAACAATGGAAAATTAAGGGTACTAGGGTTTGATAACATAGATTTAAATTCAAAATTCTTTATAAAAAAGGTGTATACGTTGAAAATTTAAGTTTTAATCTACTCAGCATTAGCCAACTTTGTGATACTGATTATAGGGTTAAGTTTTATTCTAGTAAATGCATTGTTAAATCTATTGAAGAACCAGAATTAACCTTACTAGAAATTTTAAAAAATAACATCTACATTATTAGCTTACCATCATCCGCAAATACGTGCCTCATTGCACAACAAGAGAAAATTAAGTTATGACATAGGAGATTGTGTCATATTCACATACGACACATATTAAAAATAAGTACAAATGGTTTAGTATGAGATTTACCAAAGTCAACTCAATCTGATAATTTAACTTGTGATGTGTGTAAAAAGGGAAAACAAGTTAGATTCACTCACAAACCAACCAACTCAAATCAAACTACTTGTATACCAGAAAGAATTCATATGGATTTATTTGAAAGTAACAAAGTAAAATCATTACATGATAGTCAATATTATCTAGTAATAATAGATGAATTTTCAAAATTTATTTGGACTTAATTCCTAAGAAATAAAGATGAAACATTAGAAAAATGAGTTAAGTTTATCAAACAAATAGAAAATGAAATGAGTAGTAAAATTAAGAAAATAAAAAATGATCATGAAGGAGAATTTGACAATCACATGTTTAAAAAATTTTGTTTAATTAATGGGTATAAACATGAATTCTCATGATCAAGAATACCATAATAAAATAGTCTAGTTGAAAGAAAAAATTGAACACTAATTGAAGTTGCTAGAACTATATTAAATGAACACAATTTACCATAATATTTTTGGACAAAGCTATTAATACAACATGTTATATTCAAATAGAATACATATAAATAAAATACAATAAAAAAACATCTTATAAACTATTTTATAGAAAAACTCCTTCAATCAAATATTTTAAAATATTTGTTTGCAAAGCATATATCTTAAACACTAAAGATAATCTACCTAAATTCACAAGTATATTTGTATTTGTACTAACTTAAAGTTCTCCAAAATTTAAGAATTTGATCGATCAAACTTAGCAGTTCAGTCGACCGATCCATGAAGATAAGCAAAGATTCGAACCGTATCTAGCAAAGAAGGAAACACACGTTCAGTCGACTGATCAGAGGTTCAGTTGACCGAACAACTTTGGAAGGTGCATATCGGATCTAACAGAGAAGGAAATTCTTGGAATTAATCGACTGATCAAGAGGATCAGTCGATCGAACAATGGATTTCACGAGATTGATCGGATTCAATCAGAGCACATAAGGAAACATTATGGTCTAGTTGCCTGAAAGGTTCAATCGATTGAATGGGGTTTAGTTGACCCGATGAAGCCTATAAACGAAGCATTGAAATCCGAGACTCTGTATCTATTCTCTCATTGAATCATCCTTCCGAGATAAGACTCAAGCGATTACTTGGTTCACAATCCAACAACTGCTACTCCATGGCTCATGATCCCTTGCACCATTTTCAATTGAGCAATTCACTAGTATCCTTCTCTTTGAAAATTTTCAGAGAAGAAGAGAAGATATACAAAAGATGAAGAAGATAGTAACAAGCTACTATCCTTCTTAATATAAATGCAAACAATTAGATTATACCGACAACTTAAAGATAGAAACTTCATCGTGGTTGTTTGAGAGCCTCTCGGCGTAGTAGTAGCAACACATGCACAAACTGGATCAGCAGAGAAGAATGATTCAATGAGAGAATAGATGCAGAGTCTCGGATCTCGAGACTTCTTTTATAGGATTTATCTGGTTGATTGAACCTTTCAAACGACTAAACCATAATGTTTCCTTATGTATTCTGATTCAATCCCAGGAAATCCGTTTCCGGTCGATTGATTCTCCTAATTAGTCGACTGATCCCCAAAATTTCTGCACCTTCCAAAGTTGTTCGGTCGATTGATCCTCCTGATTATTTGATTAAATATTTCTTTACTGGATATGGTTCGGATCTGTGCTTATTTTCATGGATCGATCGATTGAACCACTAGATTCGTTCGATTGAACCCTTAAATTCCGGAGAACTTTGTTTTTTGCAAAACAAAGTTAGTACAAATACAAAGATAGAAATTATGCAAAATAGAGTTACAACAATTTATGTATGCATGAATTATCAGTTTAGGCTGTCTGATCTTGCCTTAGAAACTTTCGTTGTTTTCTTCAGTTGGATCAACGTCTAAAGTTGTCCCAACCAGGACACGTCCTCATTGTCTTTCAATCTGATAAAAGTAGTAATACAAAATATTGTACTTTGATCAACCAAATATGTTGGTCCGGTCGATCGGAAATCTTATTTCGATTACACTTGTTTGGAGTTCGCTTCAAGACTTTTCATTTCCTTAGATTTTTTTTTTTTTTTTTTTGCTTGGAGTTCATTACTCCATGATTTCTCACTATCTAAGGTTCACTCCCTTAGAATTTTCCTCTTGTTTGGAGTTCACTCTTTCAAGACT
>JBBMKF010000074.1:6577538-6587618 GCA_037834155.1 Curcuma caesia | reverse complement strand
ACATGTTCGATAATTTTTCGAGCTAAATTTGAATATATAATATTGTGTTCGACTATTTGAGAACCGTTCACGAGCTTTTATTTAACCAAATTTAGGTTTGAATAATTCGAATCAAACTCGAATAATTTAAGACATTTCAAACTAAAACTTGATTTTACTCGAATTAAGGTTCGAATAATTCAAATCAAACTCGAGTTTGAATCATATTTCGAATAAAACTCGAGCCAAAATTATTGATATTTTCGAGCTTTGAATCGAATTCGAATATCATATATATATTTTGAGCTTGAATTCGAATATCAATATTTTTATATTATTCGATTCGATTTGACTTGTTTGCACCCCTAGTGATGGCCATTCCTCTATGAAAGGAATAGAGCTTAGCCATTTAATCTACAAATTAAATTAAAGGATGAGTCAAATAGTAAATCTTAGTGCCATATTTTGGAACGTCAATCATGTTAGACGAAGCTCGGACACCTCGATTATATAATACAAGGCGAAGAGATCTAGAATCTTAATTATAAAAAGTCATTTCGTGTAAGGAATCCTATGCGATAAAACAACAAATCATAGCGGAAAAAAATCCTTTAAGCGATTCATGCGAAAGAAAACTCATACAAGTTAAATCTACAAAATCTTATCTAATAGGATTTACCTTTGGTGTGTGCCCTTCGCTTATCCCGCTCATCCAAAATTTATTGGATCTCTTGCACATTCAAGTGTCCGTGCATCCATGCGTATCCACACTAATACTCACTTTTTGGATGGAATTTGGTTGTGCTAACAACCTCTCTTGTGATATGCTCAACCAAGAAGAAGAAAGGCAAGAAGATGAACATCACCCTTGAGTTTTTGGAAGAAAAACTCTTTTATACTCATGCCATGAATACTAAAAGTTTTTAGACTTTTGGTATTCACTCAATGCTTGATTAATCTTATTAATCATATATGATAACTTCCATGCATGATAACTTCCTCTTCTTCAATGCATAATTAATTCACATTAATCATGCATGATTAATCAAATCCATTCATCAACTTGGTTGAATTTGAGTCTAACTCAAATTCAACCAACTTGAGTCTAACTCAAGTCTAGGTCATCCAATGAGCTTAATTATTCCTTTAGTCAAACTAAAATAAACTCATCCCCAAATACAATGTTATTGTGTGTGACCCAATAGGTTCTCGTAATGTTGGCAATGTTTCGAAAACTCATTTTAGAAATATAAGGATCGGTTACTTGGAAAATTGAAAATTCAAACCTGAGACAAGCCCAGAGTTTAATTTCTCCTCAAGTAAGTTTTCTACAAAAGCTCACAAAAACTCTTATTTTGGAATAAGTAACTTGGGAACGCTCAAGTCTGCTTGAACCATTTCACTCGACTGGCCTTATATAGGCAAGAGAAGCACTATATACTGAATGAAGTGAGTGTAATTATTGAGCCCCATTGTCATTCATCAGATACCCTTTGTCTGCCAATGCAGGTCTTACAAGACACCTCACACACTTTGCCAAAAGATGGCTCTTCGAGGCTCAGTCCATTGTTCATTATTAAAGTTGCTAATTATTGACATAAGTAGTGCGATGCTTACTCATCGTGGGCTCACCACTAGCTTCACAGGCGAATCATCTTTATCTCCGTGCTTATCCTTTTCATACGCTCCACCACGTTCCACAGGTCTCTTCTTCCTTCCTTTACAGCTGACAAATTTGTCTTCCAATAATTCTACACACCTCCTTCTGAGTGCGCTTTGTGGCTGAAATCCATCTCCTTCATGTAAAGAATCAATTCCAGCTCCTTTAATCCTGACAGGATATGACTTAAAGCTTGATCCTCTATCTCAGCCATATCTTTACTTTTGCATGTTCTTCTTTGGAGAGAATCATTTTTGAAGACTCGTGAATGAGGTCTTCATACTTTGTTAATAGGGGGTACTGTGTTGATGCCACCCTCTCCTACTCTCTGTTAGTATGGGACGTGGATGATTCTTCCTCAGTAAGAGCTGCTAAAGTAACTAGTTCTTCAACTAGGTATGATAACGTGTCAGCAAACACATTAAGTTTCCCGTCAATATGCTCAAAGTTAATTTTTACGCCGGTACCAGTTATGAAATCCGTAAATGCTAACCACCTTACCCTGGAAGGTTTGCTTCTTACTGTTTTGTTATGGAAGCTTATTATGGCTTGACAGTCAGTCCTTTATGTAATCTCCTCTCTATTCAGAAAATGGATCTTGAGAGCACTTAGTGTCTCCATTGCAGCGAAAATCTCTCCATCAATTGTGGATTTAACATTAGGAAATTTACCATGTGCATAAGCACATACCTTTTCAATGCTCCTGGGTCATATTTTGTCCACTTCCATTTGCATACGCCTCCCCATTCCATCATTGAACTGTCTGTCTCCAGTATAATGTATGAATCTTCTGGGGGAATTTCAATATCAGGTAGGGCCTGGATTTGGTCTTTTATTTGTTTTACTAGGACCCAGTCTGATGATTTCATCCTCTTATCTCTGTGTGGTGAAGTTTTTTCATAGAGAGGGCCAAGTTTTGAGCTTAAGTTAGGGATGTACGTTTTGGCATAATTTAGGATACCCAACCAAGCCCTTCTTTTCCTTCAGCTGCTCATCTTTGAATTCAGTAATTTTCTTGATTATATGAGGCTGAAGATGGAGCTTTCCTTCACCGATTTTGCTCCCAAAAACTCAAATTTTGGGAAAGCTAATTTATATTTGGTAGGAGATAGAACTAACCCATGTTGTCCACAAATATTAAGCATAATTTCTAGATGCTTAATATGTTCTTTTTCATTCCTGGAAAATACCAAAATATCGTCAATGTATACAACTATGAATTCACTTGTACCTTTGAAGCACTCATCTATTTTTTTTTGAAATACTGCTGGTGCATTCTTCAGGCCGAATGGCATTACAAGCCATTCATAAAGACCAGAGGGACAAATGAAAGCCGTCCACTCAATGGAAGAAGGATCCATGGCAATTTGATGAAATCCTGATTTAAGATCAAACTTAGAATTTATTTTTGAGTTGCCTACGTTCTTCAAAATAGTATTAAACCTGGGAAGACTATACTGGTCTTTATAAGTGTTGTCATTTAAGACCTTATAATTGAAGACCATTCTCTCCTTCCCCTTGATCTCTTTGCCAATGATAGGTCGATGCTGGTGCCAGACTGCACAATCATGGCTATGGTCCTGTGCCTGCTCTTACTTGGACAAATACCCTCAGTTGGAGTAATGCTTCAACATGGTGCTCAAAGGCTTTAGTGCAGGAGTCACATGGGATAAGGGCTTGTCCTGTATCGTAATATCAAGATTAATGATATCAATTTTGCATAAAATCTTATTTCTTACCCAGTGCTTAAGTGGATCCTCCCCTAATAAGCCTTGCTCCCTGAGTCTTGTCAATAGTTGCCTATGCTTATTCAGAATATTAGAATTTGATGACATACCTGCGCAAAATACTTTTTCCTATATTTCCAGGTATTATGTTTCTTCCATGTTTAATTCTTCTATAGCCGGTGCTGCAGTTTGATTAGTGGCAATTGAGGTAATATTTTTGTAAAAAGTGACAGTATTACCTTCAATCCTTAAGCCACCTTGCATACTTCGTATGAAGTTACAGCCTATTACCATCTGAATCCCTTCACCAAGTGTCATCTCAAAGGAGTAAGTAAAAGGAATCCTGAACTTGTTCTCTCCAATAACCATTTGGCTAGCTTTAGCTTCCAATTAGCTGCTTGCTTCGAATTTACACCATTAATCATCACCATATATGCATTCTCTTCTAATGCTTGGGCAGGAACAGGCCTTTTGTCCACACAAGAAGACGTTGCCCCTATGTCAAGGATTGCATTTATAGAAAATGGAGTTATATTGGGAATTTTAAATTTTACAACCATATTATACAGTCTGTTAATCATCCTTCTAGGGTGGTACTGCCCTTCAACGGCCTTTGAGATTGTCTGTTCTTCTAAAAAATCAATCTGCTCCTTGCTTTTCTGCAAATCCTCAATCGTTAGATTTCTTAAATCTTCCTGTAATTACTTGGATAGCTCATCAGTTACTCCTGACTTTAGCTTATCAATTTCTTCTTGCAATCTTCTGTTTTTTGCTAATAGAAACTCTATATATTCAATTAGTTCATGAACTAAAATCTTCTCATTATACTGGCATGGTTTAGTAGGTGCAGTAGGGACTTCGATCTTTAAGTAATAGTCTGCACATGGGGCACATGAGGTTAAACTACATGTGGTGCAGTTTAATCTTGACCTTTGGCTTGTTTCCCTTCCGCAGAATTTGCACTTGATTAGCATGGTACTAATTTCTTGATTTATGTTCCAGCTATGATGACATAATGCCTACTCTTTTGGAATTTCTACTTGAACCTGCCAACCATGATCATCTCCCATTAGTACAAACAATGCTTCTTTTAATGGCAAACTACTTGTTATCGAATTGCAATGCTGATCTGTTCCCATTTCTCCCTCATACATGCTGCATATAGCATCACTATCCGATTCTTCAGGATCTACAGAGACAACATCATAATCTTCCGATAGATCTAATTCTTCTAACATTGCAATCCTTTCTTTGTTACCAAGTTTATTGCAGCATTCCCTTGCGAAATGCCCTTCTTCTCCGCAAATATAACATTTGCATTTTCTGATCCTGGATCTGTCATGCTGGTACTTCTTCCTGATTACCCGTACGTGGGATTTGTGCGGTTTCCCTTTGTAGGAGGAAGCTTTCCTTAGCCCATACTTCTTCCTTGGGCCTTAAAAATAGCCAGGAACTGGTATCTGCGCACAAAATTGTAAATCCTTTAGGCTATGTTGGAGAGATGCTTGCTTACACATTTCAGTGAGCTCTTGATAGGCATGATGAATTCTTGGAAATACTCTAATGGTGTTGCCTCTAAATTTTTTTTGGAACTTTTGCTCCAGGTAACTTCCAATTAATGGAGGCATCTTCCTATAAAACTTGCTAGACAATTCATCATTAATAAACATTCTCCCCCTTTTAGCAGCCAACTCTTTATATTAATTCATATAAGAAACTATCTCCCTGGTGCTAGTACATACCAACCTCTCCAAGTCTAGATATGTCTGGTTTTGCTCAGCCGTTGAACCAGTCGCAAGGTCTTCTAGTGTTATAATCCTTTTGATTTGGGATAAAACGTTTTGCGTTTCATCTGCAGAACTGATCATCTTGTCGTACTGGTCTCGATACATCATGCGCCACTATATAAAGGTTTTCTTCTCAATTTCACCCAGAAGATTCTCTATAAACTGGATTTTAGTTCTTTTATCAGCCCAGATTTTTGAATCCACTACATTTGTAGTAATAGACTCTCACTTGAAAATTACATCATGATATAAACCAATGTTGTCAGGGAGTACTAAAAGTGCACTTGTTTGCTGTTGAGCAGAGGGTAATTGCCATTGTTCATTGTTTTACCCACTTCTAAGTCTCCCAATATGTGACCCAATGAAATTGCTATTATATGGATTAGATGTAGAGGGCCTTTCAGTTGTTGGTGCATATTGCGGGGGACCCATCATGTTGTCCTCTGGTGGATTATAATTTGAGATGGAGGAGGATGAAGACGCTAAAACCGCCATCTTATAGATAATCAAGTTCCATCCCTTCTTCTATCACAACCACAGTGTGCTGTTCTCCTTCATCGTCTTCACTATCATCATTAGCAGAATAAAAATATCAGAATTAAAATCATCAGAAGTCATACCACCACTTTTTGTGTAGAATAGGTTGACCCATTCTTGATCAAGTGAGGGACTATCAAGAACCACACAGTCCTCCTCATCCTCTTCATCTCCCCAGGATGATTTTGTTGCAGGAATATAATCAATATACTTTGGGGGGTTATATTTGACCATATAATCGAATTTACCGCTAGACATTCCTAGGGTATCCCAGACGTCATCCTCTTCATCATCAGAAGTCATTTTATTAAGTGACTCAGAATAATCTTGAGATTTGAAAAATAGCTGCTTCAATCGTCTAGTTTCCCATTCTTCTAGCGAAATTCTTCGGCCAGGTACATGTGGGATGGAATATTCTTCCCGTAGATTAGTCCAATGTCAATCTCATAAATCAGCTAACGTTGTGTAGTTCTTCCCGAATGTGGATGACTCAGGAAATCCTTCATGTTGGATTTTGGGCAGTAGTCGATCCATTAGGGTTTCCCACATGAGAGTCCCCAGTTGCACTTCTCCTTGTGAGGTTTCCACCGTAATATTGGTGGATCCAAATCCCCCATGTCCTCTGAAGGTCTCATCAAGCTCCTCGACCTCCATGACCTCAGGTGTAGCGATTTGCTCCAGAATTAGTTGTGCAACAGCTTCTCATTTTTTGAGAGTGATCACTTCAAATGTTAGATTAAAAACAAGAATTTTCACCTCACCTTGATAATCGCTATCAATTACTCCAGCGCCTATATGTATGCCCTTTTTTCATTAAATACCCGATTTTGGGGCAATCCTCCTATAGAGGCCTTGTGGTATGGCCATGGCTAGGCCAATTGGGATTAGGGCTTGTTTATTTAAATGACTTTGTACATGCTGAATGAACATAAACAAGTTGTTACCAAGACAAACACCAAATTTACTTATGAATGTTTGGTTTATTTACACCCCTAATTGTGGGTGACATGACAACCAAGATTGCAATTCAAATCTTAGGGTTTATGATCTTATGATCCAAACATAAATGATCTAGATCTTTAGTTGGATTGAATTTTAGGATTTTATGAACCTATAATCTGTACTCACACATGCTTGCCATTCTTATGTAGGATAATGACCTTAATATCTTTAAATGGAATGTACTTATATTCAATTAGACATTTTAATTCAACATTTACTAAATGTTTTTTTATTCCATATCATTGGAGAAAGGTTTCATTTATATAAGATTCTTGTTGGGACCAATGACGTTGTTCGGTGTCTCTATGCGCATTTTAAAATTTTGATTTAATAAACAAGCAGCAAAAGTATAATAATCTAAATTACAGCACATGCATCACACACACACGAGGATACACACGTGTGCAGATATAATCATAGAAATGGACAACATAAATAAATTATACATGTTAGATAACATGAATAAGAAATGATATCAATTAGGAACTTTTAGAAAAGTTGTCTCTACTCGTATCCACGTTGAGATCTCTGTGAGACGACTGTACTAAGTCATGTATCGTGTCTCCATTTCGATACTAGTCAAAGGAGGGAGATAAAGCCATCCAAGAGAGGACCCACGGTTCGATTTGGTTTTGACGACTCAAAACAATCCGACAATACGAAATGAATTGAATAGAGATGATGAAGCTGCTATTCGGATGTCGGAAGGCTCGTTGACAATGAGGGGCAGAAGGCCTAATGGCGTCAAAGTTTTGACAATAATAATTGCTTGTCGAAATAATAACCGAGGCGTTAGAAGAAGACCCTTGCGGTTGGAACACCCTTACTATTTGAAGCCGCTTGGTGTGCTGTTGGCTGTGACCGACAGCCACTCCACTCCGAGCAATGGATGGCCAGTGGAGGAAGGGAGATGGATGGCTGGTTGACGGATGAGCCTCTTGGATAGCGGCAACATCAAAGGGTAGAGGGGTGGGATGAGAGGGGGCGATGACAAGAAGAGGAGAGGAGAAAAGGGAAGCAAAAACCTAACCCCTTAGGTTTTTGCCAAATCTTTATTTCTCTCTTTCAACTAGATTTATTTATAGATCACTAACAGGTTTGATTCCCGAATCCAAAACTCGTAGCCATTAGCTCAAAATCCAAATTAATAGCTTTATGTTTGGTTCAAAATCAAACCATGTTGGTTCAAAATCAAATCATCTTTTAATTAAAATCAAACTAATTTAGTTTATAATTAAATTAAAGAGGGTTCACTTTGTCTTCAAAAGGCATGATCGATTTAGGCTTCCGTTTTGACAAAATATGATCCATATTTGTCCTTTGTCTGGTCCAATCAGACTCAATCTCTCTTAATCTGAGAATGTAATTCTCAAACTCGTTTTATATCTTTTGGATAAACTCATAGTGCGTGTGACCTTATAGGATCTCGATTTATGTTGATCATCCATAATTAACTATTAATTATGGATCAATTATGAGTAAAACCTAGTATTACACTATGACTCCCAATTAATTAAAAAATCACAATTGATTCTAGAATCACTTCTGAACCCTTCAATAACTACAATTGTTTATGCGTCTGTTCATTTCACTCATCTTATAGCCTCTTTGTCCAAGACATATTTTATATGTCAGCCCCCACTATGTTAATTACGTCAAAACTAGCCCAAACAGTAGTTCCTTATCCTACGGATTCAATTACTTAAACATCTATCCAAGAGGACTATCCTCTTGATGTGTTTCTTGTTTGGTCAAAGACTTACAAGTAACAATCCTGACAAGTAGTCATAGGATATATATCTCCTAATAAAAGGAGTGATGAATCATCTATGGGTTATTCAATCACCTTTGGATATTTCGTCTTATACCCAATTATTCCGGGATCATACCTCTAAAAAGACGGTTGCTTAAGATGTCAAGTATAAGTTTCCATGACTAAGATGATTTGAATATCTCAAGTTGAAGGAAACTTACATTCGAGCTGCAATGAGATCTTCATATGCATGTATAGAACCACATGAAGTCTCATGGTAGGTCACATCTGATGAACTAGTTACTCTTAACTAGCATCCATATGTTAACTCTGATCATCCTAATATTTCTACCCAATTAAAATCGACTGCTTGGTTAAACCAAGGAATCTAACATATGTTAGTCTTATAGAATCAATGATGCCCAGTCTCATCAATTTATCGACTAGGGAATATTTCAATACGTACATAATTACACATGTAGAGATATCCCCTAATTGTGATCCAATTACAATTTCTCACATGCTATGCATTATATTATGGACTTCATTAATTAAGTTTAAGATCAAATTAAATACATAGAGAATATACACTCAAATAGTAATTTTATTTATCCAATAAATAGTACATAATTTAAGATGATTGCCTTAGAACTTCTCTCAATACAATATCATGAAGTAGGATTCGAGAGTTCTAAACCACGTATATTAATTTGTTTTCTTGTATGTTTGTGTTTTGAGTTTTTAACTTGTATTTTCCATTGTGTATTAACTCGATTATAGGTATGAACTTCTATTGACCCCCTTTAGCTACAATCTTATCCAATATTTTACAACTTGACTTCGCCATCATGACCATCTTCCATCGGGTTACTCATTTTTTAGATGCACCAAACCCTTGGCTCATCTTATGTGTCATCTTCACACTTCACTTATGTAGTTCATCTCCACCAGTTGTCATTAGCATTTTGCCTTGATGCTCCTTGTCTTGCTTGTAGGATTGTTGTGGTGCGACTAAAGGGGAGAGGGTGAACAAACACTCATCTTTACTTAGATTTTTTTTATCATTGATTGTGTTTTTCTAGATTGTTAGTATGCAATAAATATTTATAATAACACAAAGAAACAACGACACGCTAAGATTTTTACGTAGTTCAGAACTCTCATATTCCCACTCCATGGGCTATATGTTGTGGTGAGTCCATTATTTTTCTCCTTTTCCAACATCTTCTGAAGACAAAGAAACATCTTACAAATTCCTGTTCCTACAAACAACAATACACTTGGATTTTTGTGTGATTTAGAACCACGACGAGTCTACTATTTTTCTCCTTTCGAGACACATTCCAAAGATAGAGAAACCTCTTACAAATCTCTGTTCTTACAAACACACAAGACAAGGATAACAATAAAATAAATGGAAAATAATAAACAAAAGTGACATAAAAGAACTTGATCGCTTCTGGAAGCCTTGAATGCAACAACACTCGTCCTAACATCTCCTGAATCAAAGGAACAACAACACTTTGGGAGCTTTTGAGGATAGCTAAAGAATGTGGTTAATAAAGTGAGTTGTTTTATTCTGGGGGGGGGGGGGGGGGGGGGGGGGGGGGGGGGGGGGGGGGGGGGGGGGGGGGG
>JBBMKF010000074.1:6547826-6569660 GCA_037834155.1 Curcuma caesia | reverse complement strand
AGTATTTAAATTTTGACGAAGTCAAGATAATATGCTCTTCTGTCGTGGTCGATTGTAGCTTCTCAATTTACTTCCTCATAGATGATCGTGGGGGCGACCTTGTGGAGCTGCTTAGCGTCAACTGTAGCTTCTTGATTTACTTCCTCATACATGGTCGTGGGGGCAATCTTATGGAGTCGCTCGGGTGGTGGATTCCATCTTATGTAGAAGAGTAAAAATAATGCTTCTGTGACATAGTTGAATTGATTACGGTGGAGCAGAGTTACTGAAGTGGACAAAAATCAAATCTCGATAAAGCTGAAACAATGCTCTTCTGTGTCATAACCAACTATAACTTATCGATTTATTTTTTCACAGATAGACATGGAACCGATATAGTGATAGATTTCATCTATTACTTAAGAAGGTGGAACCGATGTAGTGATAGATTTCATCAATTACTTAAGAAGGAGAAGAGTAAAAATTAAAAGAGTTTTTTTTGAAATTATTTCTTTATTATTAAAATATCACCTAATATATTTTTATTTTAAAGAGTATTATAATAATTAAGAATTTATAATTATTAAAATATAAATACTTCAACTATAAACATTAATAATATTATATTATAAGGAATATAATTTATAATTATTATAATATTTTTAATTAATATTACTTAATATTATATTATAATAATATTTTAATTTAATCCATATTAATAATATTATATTATAATAATTATAGTATAAATATTTTATTTTTATCTATTTTAATTAATATTATATTATAATAATTATGATATCATAATTATATAAAGATCGTAACTTTCACCTATTATATAATTTACCTGCAATATTATTTATTATATAAATATAAAGTAATTTATAATATATTAAAATAAAAAATAACATACAAATTATGAAAAAATCACAGCCACTATCTAGAACATTCCACCATCCTACGTGTCGTCCGTCGACGGGGATCTCACGCCGGGGACAACGGAAGTAACGGCGACGTTTGTTAACGGAGCAGCGGCTTTGAACATTTTTCTCCGCCCTTGGCGGATTCGACGGCCCTGATCTCATCTTGGAGCCGCTGCTGTGTTCCAGCGCTACAAAGGCCACGGCCCACAGCTGGATGCCTCCTCTCACTCGTCTCGAAACGAATCTGAAACATTAGGGAGCAACGCGCAGTATTTGGGAAGCGAATCCAGCGATGGCGGAGCGCGAGGAGAGTCAGGAGACGCTGATCCAGCAGATAGAGGAGAAGAGCCGCGGCGGAGACGACTATTCGTCGTCGTCAGACTCCGACGACGAGAAGTCGAAGGTGTCGGCGGTGGCGGAGGCCGCCAAGGCCAAGATCTACCGACTCTTCGGCCGGGAGAAGCCCGTGCACCGGATCTTGGGTGGTGGAAAGCGTACGATCTTGATCTTGCTTTCTCTTCCGGATCGGTTCGAGTATCGTCGTGGCTATTCTGATCTATTGGCTTTTAGGCTTTTGGGATCGATCTATGTGATTAATCCCCTATCCCCTTTTATATGGAGTCGGTAGAATTTTTCATCCATTGTTTTATAACAGAATAAATTTTTTTTAAAAAACCATTAGTCTTTAGTTCTTAGTAAAAAAAACCTGATTTGGTTTATTAATTCAAGTGACTATTCCATTGGACGAGTTTTATGAGGATTATTAACGATTTCCTGTGGGATTATCTGACTCTTAGGAGGCAATTTTTTTTTTTTTTGGCTTTTCATTAGAGGACTCTTATTTAAGTGTCCCATAAGGTTTCAAGTTCTCTGATTTGAACTGATTTTGAATTTAGTACCAGCTCTTTCAGTCATTCCACTGGATCTTTTGTTTTTCTGTCGCTCATGCTACTGCACTATCATGCCTTTTATCCCATGATTCCTGCTATCATTATGTAAGGAAATGCTTTAATTGTGTTTCCTATCTCCTTTTTGGAGAATGAATTACACCAAGATGGGATTGAAGCTGTAACAACTGGGAATATTCTGAGAGTTTTAGGGCCTTTCTTCTTCTTCTGGTTCAGACCAGGCACTAGAAGGATACTTTAAGATTTATTGCAGGGAATGGAGTTCAACAAGCAAACAACAGTACCCTATGCTTCTATTTTTCTTTAACCATTCAATTGATTGTGAAGTGGACTCTTTCAACGCTAGACGTTATGAGCTCTCAAATCTTAAAAATCATTTGCATTGTCCCCTTCGATCGTTTGCTGTAATGCACATGAATTTTTTACCAGTCTGTCTTCAAAAATACAAACAAATTAGCTTGGCATCATACTTGAACTTCGATTTCAAGGTATAAATCTGTAGCTTGCAGCAGTAATCATGGTTGAATGTAATAAAAATAAAAAGCACCATCAAGGCCCATGTTCATGGACCTGCAAGTGTTAGATGTAACAAATATTGTACATTAATTCACCATAACTATTTTCCCTACACTTTGCATAGTTCTGGAAGGTATCTATATAACTCAAAAGATTACGTTTTTTGATTGAGCCTCCAAATCCTTTTGGATATGCAAACGAGATTGTTATTGACACATATGCCTTAAACAACATATTGTGCCTCTAGCTACTACCAGGGATTTCTTAGTGATCTTTCACTGGCCATGCCTAACATATTGCAATATTATAGATTATCTAATCTTCCTATAGGGATGAAATTCTTTCCGGAATGTGCTTCACATCCCATAACAACAGTTTTGTTCTATTGCTAGTGTCAAGCTATGCATCACCTTTACACATTTTTTCTAGTCTACTGTTTTTTATTTGTATTACACCAGAATCAGCTGTAATATTGAATGGAAACATATCTCCTATGGATGAAGCGCAAGTGGAAGTCACTTTTGATCAACCCAAGTGAAGTATTGCTGAACAAGATTAACATGTTCTTCATTGCATACATTGAAATAGTCTTCACAAATTATGATGGTTGTTATTTTTTCCTAGCCTTGTTTTTCTTTCATTTTTCTATTGTTTTTCTACATCTGCACATTCATTTTAAAGGAAGTAACATCCAACAGCCTTGATTGAAACTTACTTGAGAAGTTATTCTGACTATCTTGACTTTTAAGTATGCTTCACCTCTTACGCTCTAGCAATAACATCTGATTGAGAAGGCTGAGCATCAATGTCTGCCTTCTTTTTTTTTTTTTCTCATTCACCATTTATTGGACTCTGGGCACATCTCTATGTGGGGTTGAGTTTGTGATTGAGACTCACTGTAGGCCTGCAAGGTATTTAGAATGGAAGGGAGAAGCCACGGGATTTCTACTTCATCTTTGAAGATAATCTTCATGTAACCTATTAATAATCCTGCACCTCGTTCAATTAATATCTATACTTTCTATTCATAAAATTCCTTGTTAGGTAAAGTTTCTTCCTGTTGATTCTCTATTAAATAATTCTTTTATCTTCAACCATCATGTGTGTGCATTTATGCCATCTATGATTTGGTTGTGTTCTCCTCATTGCTGTATACAATCAATTTTTATCTCTGTTTGAAAGTTTTTGATCATTCCCTGACCTATCCAGTTTTTGAGCATGAGTTTTGCAATAGTGCAAGTATTTCATCTTGGCGTACATACATAATTTTGCTTACATATTAATCATGGCTTTTATGCTGTGGAGGTGGTTGATGCACTCCTACTTTGTTTCTCCAATAAATGTGAAAGATTTAAGAAGACAACTATGCAAATTGAACACAAAACAGAGCAAGGTAACAACTACATACAAAATTAAAACACTGAGATGAACTGTCAAAATCCATACAGACAAAAATATATAGATATCAAATATTCAATCCATATCACAATACCTTACTTTGTTCTGTTTATTGTGTCTTCTCTCTCTCTCTCTCTTATCCCCCTATTCAGTATATCTTCCAATGTTTGATCTTCAGAATATTCTCTTTATCAGTGTTCTTACGCAGCTCCACACTTTTGTACAGACCAGGGTCAACATCCTTAGTGCATTCATGTAACGCTAAAGGGTTGATGAGCTTAAGCTGCCAAGTCCAATGTGGGACTTGAATGAATCACTGATCCAGATATTTCTCTGTTGATTTGACTTGTCTTAGATAATCTAATGCTCATGAATCATTTGCAGCTGCTGATGTTTTTCTATGGAAGGACAAGAAAGCCTCGGCAGCTGTCCTTGGTGGAGCAACAACAATCTGGATCCTGTTTGAGCTTATGGAATACCATTTGCTTACTCTGGTCTGCCACTCCCTTATATTTGCTCTTGCTATCATTTTTCTCTGGTCCAAAGCTACTAATTTGATTAACAAGTAAGACCACTGCTATCAATTCTTTTTCCTCTCTACTTTGAATGATATGGAATCTGATTGCTTGTGTTTATTTAATGGTAGGTCTCGTCCTCACATTCCTGAGGTGAGCATTCCTGAAGATCTGACAGTGAAAATTGCACTTTCTCTGAGATTTGAGATCAACAGGAGCCTTGCAGTTTTAAGGGAAATTGCATTAGGACGGGATCTGAAGAAATTCCTCACTGTATGCTTCTAAATATATCTGTTAAAGAAGATTTGAGTTTTTTTTTTAAATGCTGATTTGTGTCCTGGATTCAGGTGATCGCTGGACTCTGGGTTTTTTCAATCATAGGGAACTGCACCAACTTCTTGACGCTGTTTTATATTGGTATTTTGCCTTCAATTTGCTTTGCTTGTTTTCTTTTTTTTACCTTTGCCATTACAGCTGAAAATTATTCTTTTATTTTTGGCTGTAGTTTTCGTCACACTTCACACTGTGCCTTTCTTATACGACAAATATGAAGACGAAGTTGATGGCTTCACCGAGAAGGCAATTGCAGAATTCAAGAAGCACTATGCAGTGGTTCACGCTAAGTATCTGAGCAAGATACCAAAAGGGCCATTGAAAGATAAAAAAATCCAGTAAGGCATGGAGGTATTCTGTGGTGGCTGATGCTCGATGGTCGTTCTCTGAACCCCACTCAGTGACTGGACTGAGTAATTGGCTTTTGAAACTGGTGTTGTGGCTGGGAGCATCCCTTGCCTTTTCTATGTGGGTCGCCATCCTGAAATTGGTTTATGTTGTGGCAAATCTACATGTTATATTTATGTTTGTTGGCAATGTAGAGGTAGTAGAATTGATGGGTTCGTTAGACATTTTATATGTGAACTTGGTAAATTATGTAGGGATTCCAAAAAGATGATTCAAGTTTGAGTCGGCATATTTTTATTCTTATACTCACTTAGTTCTTCGCTCGCTTCAAATCATCCATGTATTGTCAGCTTCGCTAGTTTTCTCCTTATCCTGAAAGTGGAGGAGGTCTGTTAATTTGGTCTAGTAATTTGAAGTTTTAGAGTTCATATATTTATTTTTATACATTTCCTGCAAAAATTTACTGATGAAGATGCTTATGCCCCTAGTTTTGTCACTTTCCCAAACACGGGCATTATAAAGTTAACTGTCGAGAGCTTAAAATATCATGGAAGTTCAAGAACTCGAAAGATTTTGATGGTTTTAAGCTATTGAAATTGTTTGAGGCACTTATAAGTAGATTAAGCAATGATTTTCTAAGAGAATTTTTATCCCAAACAAGTTACTTGAATCGTATATCAAAAAGTTGAGTTTGATGTTTCTAATCAATTGGATAAAGTGCTCCACTAGGCTTTCAAAATTTGAATGTGACACATGGAGGAACATGGGGCCTTCCCCTATTAAAATGTTAATTAAATATCATAATGGACCACTGATCTATATATCAGATATGAAAATTGATAAAGACATATATTACATTTGATCTTAGCCAAGAGGTCAATAAAGGTATGATTTTTTGCCCTTTTTATACTCTATTAGTAACAAAAAGGTGAAATCTATCACTCCAACGGTTTCACACAGTTAACTCGATAACCATCTGAGAGGAGGTAAATCGAAAAGTTGTAGTTGACTACGACGGAGGATATTATCTTGACTTCGTCGAGATTTAACCCTTGTTCACTTCAACAACTTTGTTTCATCGTAATCAACTTAATTATGTCCCAAGGGTAACTTTCAATGTACCAACAGTTATAGTGTGAAAGCGTGACTTGATTAGAGGTAGCTCTTCCACATATTATCCACCCATGGCTTCATAATGCTTACACCCCTGAAGTAGTCATACCTCTTTCTACCTGACTGAACCATGAGGCCAACTACCTATAACCTTTGAGGTACGATACCAATGAAGAAACAAAAAAACTCTTCTCTCATTATTTCTATGAAAGGTCTTCCTTGCGCTTAGAGTGTAATATAGATGGTAGACATATATATTATTGATATAATGATCAAGTCTCGATTTTAGGAGATAAAGACTTGGGATTGATCCCATCATACGCCTAATGCTGTGTACCTGTATAAATCTCCCTTCATATATGTGGAACCGGCTATATGAGAGCTGTTGAGATAGTGAATCTATTTTTTTTTTTATAAAAAGGCTTCCTTTTTTGGAACATCACATGCAACTAGAGTTGTCAAATGGATCGATTCATGGTGACGAGTCAGCACGTTAGAAATCTATCATATGGTAGGGTAGGACAGGTTGATCCATCAAGTTGACTGAGTTGAAAAATCTCCAATCCAATTCAATTCAAAACGGATTGTAGATTAGACAAGTTAACTTTTGGATATGTCAAAAAAAAAATATTAAAAATATTAAAAATATTAAAAAATTTAAATTTAGTTAAAATTTAAACCTATCAAATTGAAATTTTTTAAATTTAAATCATTAATCCTTTGAATGTTAATTTTTTTATTTGAATTTTAATTTTTTCAAAAAAAAATAAAATCCGCCTAATCCGACGGACTCAAAAGTTTTGCTATTTTTATCGGAGAAAAGCCGACAAAGTCCGGACATGCGCCGGGCACGAAGCTCCCATGGCATCCTCTTATGCAGCGGCGTCGTCGTCGTCGGCGGCGGATAAGCCGTGGACTCCTCCCTATTGCTCGGTTGTGGCCGTCGACACTTGCTCCTTCTTCTACCGTGTTTGCTCCATCTGCGAGCGAACACTCCCCGATTCCGACTCCGAGTGCCGATTCTGCAGCCGCCGGACTCCTAATCCCGGTTCCAAGCGCCTGTATCGTATCCTCGTCTCCGTCGGCACGGTCGACAGGGTTTTGGTGGTGGTATTCTTCGACCGGGCCGCGAGGGTGCTCATGGGCTGCTCCGCCGACGAGTGGGCTGCCTTCTTGGGGGCGCAACCTTCAGCGAGGGAGATGGTCGGTGAGCTTCTACGAGGGGAGATGCTGCGGATGACGCTGAACCCGTCGAGGAGGGGCAATGCGGAGCACCTGCGAGTGGCGTCGGTGGCGCCGCTCCGCGCGGGATTTCGCCCTGTCGTCGACAGGTTGAGGAGGCTGTACGCGGCGGGGACGGGGAATTCAGTCGAACAGAGAGGCTAATACCGTCTCCTTTGAACAAAGCAGGTGCGCAATCGAGACAACTCATCTCCTGCGACAGAGCATTGATTTTCTTCTTACCTGATTAAATTATCTCAGTCAGTAAACAGGGCCAGGTGTTTGATCGGATCGATGATAATAATTCGACTAATATGATCACGAGTCTTTCACTTCTGTGCTCTCATTCCTTATCTTTCTCTATGCATTGCTTCTATGATTGGTTGGCTTGAAAGGATTTTTCAAAATGATGGCCAGACTTTTGTTTCGAGTAAACCTTCTTGTGTATGGTCCCTGTGCCTATTAGGTCCATTCTAACACATCAAATTTAGGTCTAATGAGTAAACCAAGCTTACTGATCAATAGGGGGGAAATTAGTATGGTAGGCACGTTGAATGTTTAACCTGGGAAACTTAGCTAATAGACTGGAATGGCATATGTATTCTGTTAATTTTAATTTCCTATTCTATGGAGAGTTCGTTAATAATAAAGATGAATTCCAGGTTTCACATGTTCAATCTTTGTGAAACATCTTCCTCAAGCATCCGGGAACACAAATATGGGTATGTAGGTGATGTTTTCTAATCATGGCCCTGAGTCTTTTGGCTTCAAACTTCTTCATGCCAGTTCTCTATCTTGTTACATGATGCTATTGCCGTCTATTAAATTCCTTTATTTTGACTTGGCTAGCATTTACACAATTAACTCTATCTTTGTGTTCATTAGACATTTGCAAATTCAACATGGGGCTGTGGCTTCAGGACTATTTGAATTAGGTGGACGTTGCCACATTGGCTTTTCATGGTGACTATCTCTCTATGGGAAAAAAATTGGTTAGGATGCATAAGTTTTGTCTGTTGTCTTGTCCCGGGCCCATAAATTCTTAAGGCCCTATTCATACTCTATACTTCTTTACGTGCTCACTCAATGACAATGTTGAATCAAGAAGTAATTGTGTATAGCAGTGACTATACTAATTTATGGGTGCACCCATTATTGTTCTCTTGACTGGCAAGAACTGGTTGAGGATTGGCACTTTAGGTTTTTGTTAACACATAACGTCGCATATTGTTCGTTTTAGAAAAAAGCAAGTGGGCAAGAAGGTACAACTCTTGGTGCATAATGAAAATTAGAGATATAACTTACAGAGTCTAGAACATGAGTGCTAAGAAACTGAGAGGAAACTAACTGGTTGAAAGTTAATCCATACTGATTACAAAACTGCAGCAATATAGGATGCAAGGAAGCAAGCAAATTATCCACTTCATTTGTGTAGATCCTTGTCAATACATAATGCAGATCTCAATGCTCCGAGCTTAGCACTGAGAGAAGTTTGGGTTGGGACAAAACCAGCCAATCCTAGAAAAAAATGTTTCAATCTGTGAAAAACAGCTTCCTTCTGCACGGAATAGTAGATTATTTTTGTGAGCCAAATAGACCAAAGCCATATAAGTAAAGACTTCGGGATGAAAGATGGCATCGTCAGAGGGTTGATTAATTGAGAAATAACTTGTTCAAACATGGACCGACTAGTACACTATTGTAAATCAAATTTTCTAGTGAATGTGAAATTAATGCCCAAGGCTATTCGAGTGATGAAGGTTGATCTAATTTGATCAGACAAAAACATTAGGTTGAACGCAAGCGTGGTCCATAGACATGATACTAACTTGAGTATGCGTAAGTTTTAATTCTCATGAGACCAAATCCTTAAAACTGGGCGATAAACGGAGACCAAACTATAGATCAAATTTAATCAAGAATTAATCTCAATTGAAATTTCAATTAATGATTAATTGAAGCTAACTTTTTGACCCTTTTTGAGTATGGCAACGTAATGCAACAATGTGGAAATTTGATGCCAATAGGATTTATCATCCTATAGGCGAGTCAAGGCTGCACATAAAGGCATGCCTTGGTATTAGCATTGCACGCACACACTCAATAGACATTGCATAACCCTTGACTACTATGTGCTGCCCTTGCATACCACATCCTCCATATTATACTTGTGTTTCGAAAGCAATGATATGCAGGTGACCTCTTGAATCATGCACATGCACTCGTGATCCATGTCCCCATTAGACAAACAAGGGATGTTATCTCGAGCTAATGGAAATCAATGCCACAAGAGAAGTAGAATAATGGACATTGTTCGCATGTTTAGTCGATTCGAACTCATGTGTACATGTCAACCAAAGTAGAACACTACCTTAGGTCTTATGCATCCCTATTAATGATGATTTAAAAAAAATTTTCCTACAAAAAGGACTCTAAAAATGCTTTTCCACCATTATGGGGCCTCTCTTCACCCTTAAAAATAAATCCTCACTCCTTTGCCTCAGATCATTTTAGATGAAGTTGGATTCTCCTCTTGAGCTCTTCTGTCTTCTCTTCAAAAGAGTTTCAAAGCTTTGAAAGTTTTTCAAGACTCAAAATTGAGTGCTTCTATTTTGAGTCGAAGGTCATTGTATATTGGGAGATGCTAGTCAATAAATAGTAGGCACATAGACAATAATATTGTCTTAAAGAGAAAAGGTCCAACCCTTGCCTTGACCTTAAATCTTTTATCAAAAGGGATAAACTTACTCGAAAAGTGTGTTAACATCCAAAGTGGTGATTCGATGATCTACAATATTAAGTTATTGATGACGATGTCAGAAGATGTAAGTCTACCATATTAAGTTATTGATGACGATGTCAGAAGATGTAAGTCTACATACTTGAAGGGGTATTTTGACAATTGACAATAGAGTTGGTGACAACCATCGCAAAGGGGTGAGTCAATTCAACTTCCTCGATAATCAGAAGGGATGTGTTGAGAGTTTTAAAGGGACACAGTTCACACATCCATACTAATGCTTCATCAATTCAAGCCGCTAACTTTTTGACCAGGTGATCGACCAGACCCAAACCAGTTGAATCTATTTTTGCAAATTCCCTCTAACAATTTTAAGATGATATTTACTGTCATGACTATTGTAGATTGTATTCTTATTAAAGAGAAACTAAAGAAATTCTTTGCAACTGACTTCAAGTGGTGATATCAGAAGATGTTCTACATTAAAACATTGTACCTTGTTGGGTAGTTACATGCCTCTAATGCATCCGAAGAAGACCCTCAAATGATCGAAATATTAAATGCATAAAAAATGAAAATTTCTATGTAAGTATATCATTAGTTGATTTCTATGTAAGTATACCATTAGTCGGCTAGTACTTTGGTTTTTCACCTCATGTTCAGTTGACCCCACACTCGACTGAATGATGCAGTCGACTCCCCAATTGATTGGACCAATTTAGTTGATTGGATATTTTTAACTAATTTCTTTAAATGCATATTTTCCACTTAACCTTTTCTAAAGGTTTTATATTTAATAATTTATCAAGAAGAGGACAGTTAACCTCTATATTGGTGTTGTGCAATGCTCCACCTTAGTTTGTGGTAGAACCACCTTTGTCACTTGAAGAGACACCATCATCTAGTGCCATAAGTGCTAGATATTTGCTTCTTGGGTTTTTTTGCTTATATTCTTCTTTAGATGTCTCGGAAACAACCTCTTGTAAAGTAGGGTAAGGTTGTGTACAATAGACGCTTTCTCAGACCCAACATTGGCGGGAGATTTGTGTATCGAGCTGCCCTTTCTTCTTTAGATGTCGATGTATGATCTTATATTGGCCACAAAGAAAGGTGTTTCTTCTTCTTCTCTGGTAGTACTTCTTCTTTCTCTTTTCTTGAACTTTCTTCAATTTTAGGCAATTGCCCCTATTGTACCCTTGTTGCAATTGCCCCTATTGTACCCTTGTTGGTCATATTTAAAGCATCTAAGCACCTCTTTTTTCTTACTTATTTTGCCCTTGAGTATCATTTTGATCTCACTTCTACTCAAGTTCCTATTCTTTTTGAATGTCTTCTTCACCACGTGAGTACTTATGATTCCTCATCACTTTTTGATGATGATGATGAAGATGATAATGAGTTTTTCTTCTTTTAGAGCTATAAATGTGACCCTTTTCTTTTGGTTTACTTTTCTTGCTTTTCAACATCTATGTACTTGACTTCATTCAATTCTATTGCTGAAAACGATCTTCCAATGCGCCCACCTCAAGGTTCCTTGACATTAAATAAGCATCCATTGAAGTCCATTGTGTTGGATCAAGAGTTGAGGCTAGAAGGGGAATGAATAGCCTGTCGCTTTTACTTTGCTCTTTTATGTATATAATCAAGATAGTATACAACAAAAAACATTAATATATAAAGAAAAGACACAAATAGTCCTCATAAATACAAAGGTTTAATGTGGTTTAGAACCTTCGCCTCTTACTCTACAACCTATGACTTTTGGTAAGTCACTCTTCAAAATCCACTATCCTTTCTCCTTCTCATACATCTTTCGGAGGTGGAGAAACCTCTTACAATCTTTTTTACAAATAAACTTAAGCACAAAGAGAATTACAAGATAGAATAAAATAAAACACAAGATTACTAACATAGAGAGAACATGAGCACTTTCAGTATTTATAGGCTAATAAATCGGCCTTCTTTTTCAGTTAATATAACCATTTCCGTTGGCTCATCAATTGGCTCAATTTGCTATTAGTCGACTGATCAATATAAACATTTACACCATCTAACCGTTGTAGTAGAACAACATCAATTATAACCGTTTTAGATGGTTTATTAATTGACTAATGTTGCATTAGTTGATCAATGGATTGAGGTCAATCAACTGCTAGTTAACTGCCCTCCAAATAAAGATGCACAAAAATATTCTGTTGTCTTTCTCAATTGACCTACGTCCATCAACTAGTAGACTCAGGTTCTAGTCAATTGAAAACCACCTTTAGTTGATTGGATCATCGACTCATACCACTTTTAAGGTCAAGTCCTCGAGTAAGTCTAGTTCCACGGGTAACCCTTTAAATAACTCTCAACTTCATTAGAGGTTACCTTGCTAAGAGGTTTCACCTCTAAGACTTCATGTGATAAGGAGCCTTGCTTTTGGGTCTTCGGTGCCAAGAGACCTTGTCACCGGGACTTCCTTGTCTACAAGCATCTGATCAACCTCGACTTGGCGAGACTTCAATTTCTCAAACATCTGGTCATCCTTGACCTGTCGGGATTTCAATCTGCCAAGTATCCGGTCCTTAACCCACTTGGAATTTCACTTGTCAAACATTTAGTCCTCGATCTAGTTGGACTTTCTCTTGATAAGTATCCAATCCTCGACCTACTTGGACTTTCTTCATTACACATGTAATATCAATGTCACGGATCTTACACCTGCACATTTTAGACACTATATTAGTAATCACAATATTGCCCTACCTTAAACCTTTGCTCAAACATGAGCATGAGCGCACCAACTATCTCTTTTTCTTATGTTTGACAATTCACCGTTTAAGTTATAAAAATCGATTTTCATGTGTAGCAATATATTTCGATATATTCTAAAATGCTACAAAACAATTTTCAAGTTTAAGAAAGTGTTAATTTTTCAACTGATTTAAATGATCACTTCCAACCACTTCTAATTTTTAGATTGACTCACTTCTCTCGTAGGGGAGTATTTGAGCTTGCAATTAACTTCTGCTTCTTGGGTTATAATTATAACTTTTCACTTAACTTAGACTTCTATTCCTAAGTTAACCCTCTCACTTCTCCCTCTTTGACGTACATTCTAAAATAGCAAAACTTTTAGCATTTTTTATAATGGTTTTAGTTTCTCCCTCTTTTATTAAGGCAATATTCACAATGCTCAATCCTTGAGCTTGCTTGAGACTAATTGTATTTTCAACTAAATGATCAAGGTTTAATCACTTGTAGAACTTCTAAGGATCAAGGTTTCAATTTTGTATTTCTATGATATTAAGTGAATTTTAACAAAGTAGCATATAGAAAAAACAACTATACACTTATTTGAGAAAAAGAACTTAATACTAACTCATGAAGGAAATGACACACAATATCATGAGGAGCAACACTCTTGAAGTCCTCGAAACAAACTTGTGTAGCTTGGTCTATTATGGAGTCCGAATCCATAGTTTTAAATACAACTAAAGGAGCAGAATGACTCCATAACTTTCTGGAGGGCATACCAAGTTAAACAAAATTTATGCTAACAGGTATAATACACTACAATAGTTACTCTTGGCATATTCGTTGAAGACATAATACCATTAAGTATCTTTGTGATGTTTTTTCCATCGGCTATGTAAAGTTGATCTACTTACTAAAGGCTTACTGCATGTTTAAGGGAATAGATCTAAAACCTAATATATGTAATCTACTATTTTGACTAGAGATTCGAAGATTATGGTTCAAAAGGGACAACTATGTTAGAAGATTGAAGACATCTATGGGTATTACTTTAACTCATTCCATGACAGTTAATGTGCAACCTATAAATGGGTAGAATTGAGAAATACTATGATTCTTATATCGTATTACTGATGGTAAGATGAAGTATTGAAGGATATTCTATATAAGAGCTCACCTAAATAAGTGCAAAATAAAAGCCGCTTCAAATAAAAAGCATTTGTGAATTTCCAAGTGTCGTCTAAGACCAAAACGAACACGATGGAGCTCTGGTAGAAAAGCTTAGGGGCAATTGTGCAAGTATAATTGTCTTGGCTTACACTAATAACAATAGTTCAAAACCAAATAAATCTGATCATATTACACTACGAAAGACTTAAAGCTACAACTTAACTCTCCAGATACAATAGTTTCTGCTGTAACTCGATTTTTTAAAACTTGTAATTTTTATTTATGTGGGGATTGCTGAAAATTAATCTTCGTAACTAATATTTCCTCCAACACTGACATACATAGCTGAGTAAGTTCCAACCTTTTTTTTTTTTTTGCAACACAATGCTTAAATAGATGATCTCTAGCGTCCATATTAAGGAGTTAGTTAGAATTCTCTTCCACATTTGTCTCTCGTTGTTGTTTACTTTGTCATTCAGAATAAGCCAAACTGTGAGTTTCACTTTGGACAAAAGGAATTCCAAACAAAATTCTTATAAGGAGAGAAAAGTTAGTGGCAAAAAAACATCTGATAAGTAGATTCTATCTTAATTGCTTCTTATTAGTAATATTTTCTATGTGATCTTTCCTATCATCCACAATACCTATCTTATTATTATATATCATTTTAATTTTCTTTAATCTCTTAATTTATCTCTTGATTTTTTTCAATAGTCTAATCTTTAAAGTATGGTGAGTCAACTTATCAAACTTTTTCTTTAGTCCAAGAGACACATAACAACCATATAAAACATCAGAAGTTGCCTTTCATTTCAACTGCCTATTATTTCTCATCAGTGGTATCTTCATCAATATCAGATAGAAAAGAACTACAAAATTTTCATGTCCATGTGTTTATGAAACATGAAAAATCAAAATTTTATGAACAGAACTCATACTTGATTTACAAGAGCTACATGAGTTAAACTAACTCGCCTTACTTCTCTGTGCCTCTTGTTTTTTTTAGCAGTATATTTAGAATGAAGATGCAATCCTTCCATACATTATGAAAGTTAAAATCGTGCAGGAAAAAAGAAAGAATCCTTACTCATTGATTATTCTTTTACTATAATGATAGACCGCCAACATTTGAAGCAGACGATGGAAGTAGCCTCATAATCATCGTCTCAATGCGAGGAGTTACACCAGGCTAGAGTGAGTTTAAGTATGTTAACAAGTTTGCTGAATTTGCAATAACAAAGCAAAGCTTGCCTATGGTGAATGCCTGCAAATGCTTTTGCTCTAGAGTGCCTGTAGCACCATAGAAGAATTAGTGTTGCCTGGCAACAGAAGATAACTTGTGCTTTTGCAAATTGGCTTTAAGAAAAATTTTGATTCCTTTCCGCCAAACGATCGAGAAACAAGTTTGGCAGAAATAGCGGAGTGTCGGTTTGTGTAAGTTATCGACCGTAACTTCTATGTTCCTCATTGAATAAGATGATTCATGTTCAATCCTTAATTGCTACTCTGAATACATTGGTCATAGCTTTCTCACTGCACTGGCCATTCTGCAAAAATAATGTTCCTGGTATGAATAAGCTTCATGGCACCCTGGTTGCACATGGACACACAACAACATACAGACCTATTGTCTCTTTGTCGAAACCAATAAGCTTTGATTCAGATGATATTGATTCATGTGCTTAAATTGTATGAACATGTCTTAGAACTCTTATCTCATTTGCAATACCTCTATGACCTTTCATGTAGATGTTGCTTGTCCATCCCCCATAGCCCTTAACTTTCTTGTGAAACATGTCCATTGCCCCCACGTAATGTTTCCCTCTTTTGTTGCCGTCCTCACTCACATCAATGCTTCGTAACATTAATCTATGGTGTGATGCCAAGAAGTGAGATGAGTTTCTTAGGCAATAAAAGTTCAAATCCCACTCAGGACATATTAAACCCGAAGAGTTTAAAAATTTTATGATATTGGAATGTCCGCCAAGATCATATGCGTTTTTCAATTTACTTTGATGGTCAGTGGAAATTTTTTATAAGATCAAATTAATCACCTCTAAGATTAATAAAAAAAAATCCTTATACTTTTAAATATATATGAATTGTATTTTTCCAACATGTAAATAGACTCTAAATAATAAATCATGTTTCTATTATGAATAGACTTCACAACCCTTTCATCTTCAATTATATAAACATTATATCTCTTCTGAATGTTAGTCATTTTATTCCATTTTTATTTTTATTTAGACTCTATCTCTTCCGCAACATGATCAGAATGAAATCTCTATAAAAAATGAAACAAGAATTCCATATAATTTAAAAACATTTTACAATACTCCAACCATACAAGAGTCATAGTACACAGATCAGTGGCATTGTATGGCTTGACAATTATTAAAACATACAATAATTTTATCTGCATACACTTTATAAACCTCTTCTAACAAAGCAGTCTCAAGTGCAATCTTCAAACTATTGCACAAATACAAAGTGCGAAAGTTTTCGTCTAGACAACTGATTTGGATGTGATTTTTTTTCCATCAATGACAATGTTCGAACTCATTCTTTCCTCAATTATGCAAGGTTGACCTGTGAACAACAGATCATGATCGATTCGATGATTGTTGACAACCTAAAAGAGCTTCCCTTGCTGCTGAATTCCACTTCTCATCATTGCACAGAACTCTTCGTAGTTGATTCTTCCATCCTGCACGAAAGGAACCATCATTTGTGTGTAATATAATCTAAATCATTATCTAAAGGAAAGGAGGATTTACATTGTCACTGTCAACTTCCAATATAATTTCTTTAATGGTTGCAAGGTCGCCCATTCCATGCTCCTGCATTGCTGATTCCAACTCATCTCTAGTGATAAACCTGTTAATCAACAACAAGAGCAGATGGTGAGCTGTTAATAGTTCTAGTAAGGACTAGGAAGGAACAAAAGACTCTCACCCACTGCCGTCTTTATCGAAATACTGAAAAGCTCTATACAAATGCTCATCTCTTTCTAGTTTGTGTCTATGCATTGTTGCGGTTATGAACTCAATATAATCAATAGAACCATTTCCATCCACATCAGCCTGAATGAAATCCACAAATTAAGACGAACAAATGTATTGAAAAGAAGCAAATGGTAACTTGAAATTTGCATGTGAATTTAGTATTGTCTTACAGCATCCATGAGTTGCTTGACTTCAGCTTCAGATAGCTTAGAACCAAGCCGAGCTAACCCACTTTTCAGTTCTTCATATGTTATAGTGCCACTGTTATCAGTGTCCATATTAGTAAACATTTGTTTCAGCCCTTTGATCTCTTCTTCAGAAAGACTTTCAGCTATGACCTAAAATTGTTTAAGCTTGCATCAATACTCAAAATTGAAACTTCGGCATTTTACTAAATCACAAGAGTAATTATACCATTTGAAAATTCAAAAGTTTGATATTTTTCGAATTAGGAAGTGCTAGGAACTCATTGGTGGTGTTGGTTAGTAAGTTTCGTTGTCCTAAGTCTTATAATGAACTTGTGATAAATTTTATTAAGCCTTTGCAAGTTTACACTATTGAATATAAGAACATAGATACATTAAGGAGGCTTTCAGGGATACCTTGATTTTGGTTTGAAGTGATTCAGAGTTCTCTAGGTGCATCAGTCAGTTTCGTCCGAAATTGACTAATGGCTTAGAGAATTTCGAATCACTTCAAATCAAAATCAATGTATTTCTGGATGCCTCCTTAATATATCTATGCATTTATATCTGAATTCAACAACGTAAATTGAAAGCGGTGAATTTTTGAATGAGTAGAGTAAAAATTTAAATGTGGAAAGAAGGGAGAGGGGTATAATGGAAATGTGATACATGTTTTTGGAATCATAAAAGTTGGGTTCGTGAAATTAATAATTCTGAAACTTACTCACACGGTTCAGTAAAATGCCATTGAAACTCTAATTTGACAAGCATTTCTTTAATGACCAACCTTTAATGCCAACTTCTTGAGCTTGTTCATTGCTCTGAATTGTTTCATCCTTGTGAGAACTGCACTGTCAATAGGTTTATCTGATGCCTCTCCTTCTCTGAGCCATGGATGTTCTGAAAAATCAATAACAACATTTATGAATACTGATAAATAATGGCTGTAAATCAGTGAATTATAAATAACAAACAAACAAACAAACCAAGGATTTCTGCTGCACTTATTCTTTTCTTAGGGTCCTGTGTCAGCATTCTCCTCACAAGATCTTTAGCCCTGTATGATATTGATGGCCAAGGGTCACTTTCAAAGTCAATATGCCCTCGTAGGATGGTAGCAAATATTGCCTTATCAGTTTCTGCAATTCAGCAAAAAGACAATAACTTAACAGAGATCAAATGAAAATGCTTGGAAATTGTCAGGCATCCTCACATTATGCACTTACCAGCCCAAAATGGTGGTACACCACTCAGAAGAATATATAATATAACTCCGGCGCTCCAAATATCTGCCTCTTTGCCATAGCTACGCTTTAGAACTTCAGGAGCAACATAGTATGCACTTCCCACTATGTCCCTCAATGTTTTCCCTGGAGAAAATCCAAGATTATGTCAGAAATATAAATTAACAACAATTTCACAGTATAGCCATCAGACTGTTCAACTAAAGCTGATTTAAACCCAGAAATATGCCAAATATCGCAACTGTACGAATCCAACATGAAAGTAAATGAAAACCGTTTAGTGAGTTTAAACTGATGGCCTTCTCACAATAAGTTAGATATAAGATAGCAAAATAGTAGGTTGGTGGCATCTGCACCATTAATGGACCTTTAACATAGCACACTTTTTTTGGTTCATCACATTTTCTCCACAAATGTACAATATGACATAGCACAATCCTAGATTCATGGCATTTGTTCCACTGAAAGGACCAATCAAGTCTTCCCCTATGGACTAATAAAGTGCATGTTTCTTTTGAAAGATAGTAAAGCTATGGTCTAACACTGTCTTGCTCTCTCTGCTATGAAGCTATCTTTCCTACAGGGAAACCCAACTAAAGAGTTTTTTTCCTACTCCCATGTGGACTTTGACTTGACTAAACCAAGCATCTATAGAATCCCATTAAATATTTTATACATATTTTAGAAGTTTTCCTTCATCTATTTTCTCAGCAAAGATGCACAATTTGTCACTATCATGAATATGTATGGTCTATCTTTTGATAACCCACTTGTGTCTCTCATCGATCGATATCCCAACAATATGAACTTTGCACTTGTTGCCTACTAAGAAAGTAATACCTATAAACATTTGAAACTCATGTTAGCATTTACTTTTCCAGCATTTAGGTCGGAGACCATGGATTAGCCTTCTCTTTGTTCACAGCCTGCACTACATTACACCCCAATAGTCTGGATAAATACTAAAAACATCATCAACAAATGAGTAGTCAAATAAGTCTTTTGTACTTCACACTATCATTCCAAATCTGACTGACCATATCTAAATGGCATCAACAGATCAATTCCAGATATATATTCATCAACAAATGATTTCTCTCAGTGATGTTCTATGAATTGTGCATAATTTTTTTACAATTTTTAAAAAATTATTCGCTTATCAATTCTTTTTTTCTTTGTTATTGTCAAACTCTGAATATTTTGATTTATAACTCATGGCTATTCATTACATGCCTCCTACATGAATAATCCTTTAGTCAGGCATGTGGAAATCTCTTACAGAACTGCTGTTCATATAAAAAAAAAAAGAGATAATAAGGAGAAATCAAGGAGGCATTGATTATGATGATGAAGAAAGTTGAGATCCATGTTGATCTCAGACAGTGGCCTAATGATGATGATGATAATGACAATGATGATATGAGGAGGATGTAACATGATTATGACTAATAGTCTCCAAATAGTTACGACTAACATGTTTAAGTACTTTATCGATAATGTTGATGATGACAACTCTTTGGGATTGATTGAGTACTTTATAATGTTCATTGATGTTAACTCTTTGACACTACAAATTCCTGAAGGGAACAAAGTAAATGTGGCAGGCAAAAGAAGATTCAGAAAGAAAAATTGCAGCTGCAGAAGATGTATAATGAAGAGAAGCTAAGATCTCATATGGGTTCAATGTACCCTTCAACGAATAACCCAACCTTAAATGCAGGCTGAAGTAAATGGTTATGGCTATTGACTGCAGTTAATGAGAATACTAATTCACTCTTCTTATCAATGAGTATTAGTGACTTCTTGGTTCATCATGTATTGCTCTAGGTTTGGATACACTAACATTCTCTTTTCTTCAGAGAAATTTGGGGTAATATAGTTCTTATGCAGAGGCCAATCTATCCAACTTTTCAACATCAAAATACATTTAAGGTGTGGATGTTATAATAAGAGATTCCCGCCACAAATCTAGAAAACAAATCAGATCCAGAGATTATTCACAAGGACAAATACTTTTATGTATACCTCTTCAGGTACATATATTTATCTATTTCAAACTCTATTCTTGTAAGATGAGACTCATTAGCTAAAAATCCAAGTGCTATATCAGAGGCACACTGGGAGTGTAAATAACAATAGCCATATACATATGAAATGACCACAATAGAATCCCATCATTGGTTTCTATTTGTAATATTTCTATTCTTCGCAATTGAAGATCAATTATATTTAATTGAACAAATTCTAAATAATTGGTGAGTGGCACTAATAAATTATTTGGTGTTTATCTTCTCCTGGATTCAGAAACAGTTGCCACTATTCAACCACAGAAAGAAGGATATTATGTGTATATTAGCCTGATTAGAAAACTCATGACATAGAATGAGTGAACGCTTATGTAGTTCATAAAGGAAATTCCTTGGCCTTAAACTATTAAGAGTCTTAGAAAGCAGAAATCCCATCAACACTTTTAAGCACCATAGTTTCAATCAAGGGTAAAAATCAAAAGGACACTCTTATTATTGTTTTATCAGAGAGTGCCTCTTTTTCAAAAACAAGTCAAAACAACGCTCATGCGTATTCCTCAGCTCAAAAATGCTCTTATTCTGTAGCAACTACGGCATAGTTATTACAATATGTTAAAGTAACCTGACTCAACTTAATTAAAATTACTACACATAAAACATTATTATATAAAAATACTTTTTACAAACTTAGTTAAAATTGCTTAAACTTGATCAAAATCACTTCGACTTGGTCAAGAACAATTCAAAACTGTTGTAGCAGCCAAGGTTCAAAATTTCAAACCGAGCCAGAGTTTCAAATTTTGACTGGAATAATACTATTTTGGTACTATATCAATGTTTCAATATATGGTGTTGGTAGAAAATTTGATAGAGAAGAAGAAAGGAGACGATCAAGTAAAATTAAAAGATAACACATCATATTTTATAGTATGTCTAGAGGTTTTGAATGTTAATATAACATGATCCTATTCAATAAAAATGACACAACAACATAGGATAGATCATCTATATCAAATAGTTTTGAGTTTCAATAATTTATCAAAACAATATGTTTTGACCGTGCCACTTGGCACAATACGAGATTTTAAACCATGGTAGCAACAATAGCATAGCTGCTATAACAATGTGACAACTATGACATACTACTATGTCATAGCTACTTCAATATTTTTTAAGTAATTTTGACCAAGTTAAAATGATTTTGATCAAATTTAAATAATTTTGACCAAATTAATAAAGAGTAATGCTTTATGTATAATAATTTTAAGTAAATTGGAACAATTTTGCTTTATGTTGTAGCAACTACTTTAACACATTGTAGCAGTTACACTATTGCTACGGTGTAATTGCTACAACAATGTTGGAATAAGTATATTCTCGGGATGCAAAATATGCTAAGGCATTGTTTTGACCTTTTTTTCCAAAAGGGGTGTTCTTTTGACGAAAACAAAATAAGAGTCACTCTTT
>JBBMKF010000074.1:6536384-6547726 GCA_037834155.1 Curcuma caesia | reverse complement strand
CAGAAACTGGATTAATAATTCTGTTTCTAGTCATCCCATCAGCACTTTTAAGCATCATAGTTTCAATCAAGGGCAAAAATCAAAAGGACACTCTTATTATTGTTTTTATCTCATTCCTCATCTCAAAAATGCTCTTATTCTAGTGCTGTTGTAGCAACTAGGCGTAGTTGTTACAACGTGTTAAAGTAACCCGACTCAACTTAATCAAAATTACTACACATAAAGCATTATTATATCAAAATACTCTTTACAAACTTAGTTAAAATTGTTTAAACTTGATCAAAATCACTTCGACTTGGTCAAGAACAATTCAAAACTGTTGTAGCAGCCAAGGTTCAAAATTTCGAACCGAGCCGGAGTTTCAAATTTTGACTGGAATAATACTATTTTGGTACTATATTAGTGTTTCAATGTATGGTGTTGGTAGAAAATTAAATAGAGAAGAAGAAAGGAGACAATCAAGTAAAATTAAAAGATAACACATCATATTCTTATCCCATACAAAAGATAAAAAAATAATAATCATTATTTCAATTCATCTTGACATATTTTATAGTATGTCAAGAGGTTTCGAATGTTAATATAACATGATACTATTCAACATAATTGACACAACAACATATGATAGTTTCAATAATTTATCAAAACAACATGTTTTGACCGTGCCACTTGACACGATATGAGATTTCAAACCATGATAGCAACTATAGCATAGCTGCTATAACAATGTGACAACTATGACATAACTACTATGTTGTAGCTACTTCAATATTTCTGAAGTAATTTTGACTAAGTTAAAATGATTTTGATTAAATTTAAATAATTTTGACCAAATTGATAAAGAGTAATGCTTTATGTACAGTAATTTTGATTAAATTGGAACAATTTTGCTCTATGTTATAGCAGCTACTTTAACACATTGTAGCAGTTACACTGTTGCTACGGTGTAACTGCTACAACAATGTTGGAATAAGTATATTCTCGGGATGCAAAATATGCTAAGGCATTGTTTTGACCCCTTTTTTTTCAAAAAGGGGTTCTTTTGACGAAACAAAATAAGAGTCACTCTTTTGATTTTTGCCCTTGAATTAATAACTTCAAGTGTGACTGCTCCCTCTTACATCTCTTAATTCAAGAATATAAAGACAACAGCAGCCCACATTTTATATAATTATTATACTAAACTTACAATGAACCATTTTGTCTAAAATTAATTAAGATGACATCAATTTCTATTTTATTTTTTAGTTTATATCCATTATTCATTTAATTGACATAGTTCTTGTTAGGGATTTGAACTGTAGCCATTATGATAGTTTCTTCCCTAGAAGTATGATAATAAAAAATTCAACAGACCAATTACAAGAATGCTGAGAAAGTGAGCTGATTAGTAGAGATATCTTTTGAGCATCCATACCATGAACGCAATGGTAGTTGTGAACAATAATAAACCAGTAAATGCTCTAATGTTTATTGTGTAACAGAAAGAATTCCAATATCACCATGGAATAGTTCTATACATCTCAACTTTTAATCTACTAGATAATCTGTTTAACATAAATTTTGAACTTCAAGTATGTATAAGCTTAAACAACAAGAAGCTGAACATATGATTGAACTACAAGATGTGGGCTAAACAAGGAAGTTGTTATTGATGATGACAAACAGAAAACATAAAGTAAGAATTAATAAACCATCCCATTGGCATTACTTGCAATTTTGCTATTTATGCAAGAATAAAGAATGGTGAAGATTACCTTCCTCAATGAAAACTGAAAGCCCAAAATCAGTAGCCTTTAGCATTGCATTTTCATCCTTTGTAGCCATCAAGAAGTTCTCTGGCTTAAGATCCCTATGCATCACCCCCATGAAATGGCAAATACTCACCACATTGACAATTGCCCTACAGATAGTTGCCGCAGCCCGCTCAGAGTACTGCCCTTTAGCGATGATCCTGTCAAATAGCTCCCCTCCTGAGCACAGCTCCATGACAAGGTTCACTGAATCTCTATCCTCATATGCCCCCTTGAACTCCACTATATTTGTCTGCCCTGTAAGGTGCTGCATAATCTCTATCTCCCTCTTGATGTCCTCCCGGTCGCCCTTATTGGATAGCTTCCTCTTGGAGATGGACTTGCAGGCAAATTGGAGGCCAGTGGCTTTCTCGGTGCAGAGGTATGTAACACCGAATTGGCCACGCCCGAGCTCCTTCCCTAGCATGTAGAAGGTCCTGACATCCATAAAGGGCTTTCCAAGGATGGTGTCATGGGCAATCAAAGGGGGCTTCAAGGTGGGAAGGGGAGTGTGTTGCTGTTGCAGCTGATGTGGGTGGCTGCTGTGTTGGGTCCGTGGAGGTTCTCCTGAAAAAGCCATGGCATTTTGCTTTGGTTCTTGTTGCTGCTGAGGTTGATAGGACGGCGGTGTTGGCTTTTGGTGCGAGTGGCCATTGGTTCTTACACCACCAACACCATGTGGTGATGAGTCAATTTTTTTGCTGAAACACTTACCCATCTATCTCAAGATCTCAACAGCAGTTTATCTGTCAAAGAAAAAGAAAATCAGGGCTAATACATATTCTCTCTCTAATTCAGAAAATACTTATCACAGATTCAGACAACTGGAAGTATAATTGTGAGTTCAAGAAAGAAACAACAGTTAAAGCTAGTTTCAGATTCTGGAACCAATCAATTGCCAATAAAGACTCCTGCACACTTGAGGAACTCACCATCCTGTGACCAAAGCTAGTGGAAAGCTACTACTTAGCTACTATATAAGATGCGCAAAAGGTCTACAATTAGGGTTAGCTCCAAGCAAGGCCTTCCAAGATTCAACCAAATAAACAGCAAGATTCAGGAGCAGAAAATGATGGATCAGAAGAAAAAGGAGATCACCTGTTGTTAAAAATCCCCCTTTGACCTTGACAGGCAGATCAGATGCTAAAACCGCCCTGCAAGATGATCATAGTTGACTTATGAATCAAGTTTGAAGTGATACATCCGAGAGAGGGGGCACAAACCGGCTAGACGAACTGCGGCCAGATTAGTCTGAGGGGGCAGGCAGGCTTCTCCGAGGCGCAAACAGAGGAAGAAGGAAATCCTTAATGGGAGAGGAAGGGAGCTGGCTGCCTGATGAATCGTGGCAGCAACTCCTTGCGAAGAAGGATGTTTGAAGCAACCCTTTTCTTGTTATATATATCTCCATGGTTATGGTTAAAAAGGCTAAGTTACATACAAACTTGGCATAAAATTAAAAAGGTCCTCTTTTTTTATCCATCTAAAAAAAAGTATCCCACTTTTAAAATTTATGAAATATGCCCTCAAGGTATGGTTGAGTTGATTATTATCGAGCAAATTTATTGAAGTGGATAAATATCAAATCTCAGCGAAGCTGAGACAATGTCCTCTCCCGTAGTGATCAACTGCAGCTTTTTCGATTTACCTTTTCACAAATGATCATAAGACCGATTATGTGGAACTGTTGAAATGGTGGATTTCACTTTTTACTGAAGAGTATATTCAAAATATTTATTTATTTATTGTGAATATATCAAATTATGAATGGAGGGTTGTTTTAATAATTTTTAAAAGATCAACGACTCTTTTAACATTATGGATAAAAAATAATATTGTTTGATTTGCACAAAACACTTTGGTTGTTTGTATTTGGAAGGAAGGGCTCACGTTTGTTTTTCTTTATTAGAATTTGACCTTCGTCTTTTAACTAAAACTGAATAAAAAGGGGACAGAGATGCAAGTGTAGATAGAGAGAGCATAACAACTAACCACATAAGATTTTATTTTACTCTATCCTCTCAGAGATAAAATACTTTTATAATTAATGAGGCATCTACTGATCGATTCTTACATTACGAATTAAATTTTTTTTAATGAGAAGACAATCTTAAAATGCTAATTATGAAACGATTCATCATTTATACTTTTCAATTTATTTTTATAACCGATGAGAGAATTTCATAAGACTAGATTGATCACCTCTAAGATCAATCAATTTGAAAAACTAAACACCTAGAGTAAAATAAAAACACACTTGTGTTCGTTAGAGGAGGAAAAAACAACCATCAATTTTAAAGCCAAACGCTAATTAATCTTGAAAATAGATAATTTTTTCCGTACTAAATAAATTTATCAATATCAAAAATATTCTTCTAATTTAAAATTCAAATTTTGAACTTTACCATTGCACCCTACTTATAAGGCTACAAATTAAGAAACTTAAAGTCACAAGAAATTTTATATCACTTTGCTTTAGAGTCGAGTTAGCCTAAAACCACTTCCATGGTAAAGCTTCTATTAACATGCTTCTTAAATTTCCTATTATTATCGTGTGAAATATAGATTGTAATCACATAAAACAGTGGCAAATAAAATCTATCGTGATTCTAATGATAAAAATGGCATACCATCACCAAGATAAAAAAATAGGATCCTCAACAACCATCACCAAGAAATATCCAAGCTAAGCTCCAGGCAGAACAAGAACAGATTCTTTTCTTTCCTCATTTAGAAGCTCGCCATCATCGTTTCCAAATTTGATACATCGAGAGATAATTTATCTCTCACAAACACATCCAAATTGAAATCACTCTCGTACGGGCTTGTATTCTCTTCGCACTCTGATCCATTATCTGTGAGAGTTGGGTTCCTCAAAAATTCATTGGAGCTGTTATTTAAAGCAGTTGTTTCCAAGCTTCTTAGAATCTTCTGCTCCTTCAACTCAAAGCTCCCGTCCAAATTTAACAGTCGCTTTAGGCTATCAAGAGCCGGATCGATGATGTCGGCGAAGCCCATAACCCATGAAGCATCATCGACTACTTCGGTCCGCTGTTGGAATAGCAAAATTGTTAATACGCAGTCGGCATTTGATAGGTGCTGAGGAAAGCATTATACCAACAATCAAAGAATGCCAAGAAACTTTGCATTTATTCAAGTATATATATAAAAGGACCGGATCGAATTTTAATAGGGATAAATATTCTGACGGTCAGCTTCTAAATGTGCATAAGTTATGCTCCGGATTTACTTAAGTAGGTGAACCAAGGATTAATCGGGCAAAGTCTGAACACTTAGATTATCAACAAAAAAAAAGTACACATAACTTTTTTTTAACTCCTAATCAGCAAATCAGGACATTTGGAGTTTGACCTATAATTAATCCCTAATCAGGACATTTAGAGGATTGTCCAAGATTACCCAAAACCAGTTAGCAAGCTACTATTTAAAAAACATCACGCAACATGGAAATAAGTTAAAAGAGTCCAGTAATAGTAAATTTTTAGAGGCTTTAAAATTTCTAGAACCATTAGAGTATTTATTTGAAGCTTGATGTTAAACGAATTAGGCAGACATCGTAGTTATTATTTTGTGATGAAGCTTATGAGCCTATATGGTTTAATGAAAAATTCTAGGGCATTGAAGTTGTTGACTCTCAAGGGCAGGGGCACTAAAAGCACAAAGTTGTTAACAACATCGAACACTAGTGAGCTTGACTCACCAACTTTCAAGAACAAAGCCCATGAATAATTATAAATAATCTTATTTATTAGAAATATAAGACTGCAAATTTTCATAATTTTAAATACTTTGATATATCATTTGTCCAATGTGATCAAAAGATATGAGTAAAATAATTTTGATAACAAACAAAATGAAATAGAACATAAATGTAACAACAAATTTCAGTAAAATATGAATAGACATCCCAATTAGAATAGCATTGACTCACCTGTTGATAATATAGATTACGGATTTCTTCAGCCCGAACAGGATTACCTCGTCGCTCCTCCAATGATGCCAATGTCATCCATGTAATATAACTTTGAGAATTTATTTCAAGTGAAGATCCAAACAATCTTCTTGCCACTGATAGGTTTCCTATCCTTTGTTCCAAGACACCCCATGCCTGCAAAGTTACACTAACAGAATTTTTCAAAATATCAAGAAATAAAGACAAAACTTAAGCGAGATATTGTCATCCCTAAAAAAAATCAGTAAGTTCACCAACAAATGCCAGCATGCAACTAGCTACCAAGAATTCATATTCAGTTGTTAAACCATAGATTTCCATCTAATTGGCAAACAATGAGAAAATAAGAGTGGTGATTACTTGTACCTAGGATATATATTTTTTTAGTTCTTTACACAATTGAAGTGTTAAATATTAGAGAACTTATATATTTTGACATATTAATAATCTTGTCTAAGTAGTGATGAAACCTTAATCACTTGCTTTCTTTGCAAATAGATACCATTTTCATTCAATCTTACTAAGCTAAAGATCTTAGAATAAACTGCCAAGGTTATTCAGTTATGTGCAAGGTCCACATGAGTCATTTCCTTAGCGAAATAATCCTATATCATACAACAACGATAATCTTTGGTTTGCAGGATAGTTGGTTATCGGCCAGAAAGCAATGTATTAATGCCACATTTGCTAGTAGTAATAATACTGTTCGTTCATAAAATTACATTTAAACCTGTATTAGAAACAAGTAAAAGCTGTATTTACTAGCAAAGAACATTGACAAGCACAACATCGAGAGCCACCTACAAGATTCGAGAAAACAGAGACACCTACTAATAGCTAGAATGTGTATATTGGATTCAGGAAAAAAAATATTAATGATATGGTGTCTACCTGCAGGCAACGAGCAGCACTTTCAGAAGTTGAATCAATTGATAAAGCTCTTTGATAAAGCTCCTTGGCAGTGCTAATATTTCCCTCTTTCCACTCCATCCAGCCCCATGCCTAAAAAAGAAATATAACTTATTGGTACTATTGGCAGTTAAGAGTGACATTTTAACAACAATTTTACGATTTGCAATTTTCTCAATATCCCATAATTGAAATCAAAATGCCCTCTGCACATGCAGATCTAGTGTAAAATAGCAAGGATGTTAATGTGCTCAGCAGCATCGATACAGATTTTCTTAGAGTAGAGTGAAAAAGAAAATGTCACATACTAGTGTAGGAGCTCATCGCGTGAACACATTCACATAAACATCCTTGACAGGTGGCCTCTCGTATGTAAGCAGAAAGCACAAGTTCCTTATATGCATTTATTATGGCAAGATCTATGAGCTAATTCTGTCTTTTCAGGTAATTATGCAACCTCCCTGTTTTATCTGATGTAGCACAAAGAACAACTCACCTCACCAAAAGAGGGAAAATATTATTACTCGAAAGCTAATTCAATACAAAGGATCATAACCTCTTTATAGGAGGCAGGTAATGAGCCTATCTTCGTTAAAAAATTGAGTTAGTTGCCTAAAACTTTAACAAATTCCCAAATAAATGAGACAACCTTTAAAAATATAAATGAGCTCTCAAATAAATCTAAACAACCTTTTTAAAGAAACTCTAATTACATCATCTCCCCCACCAAGAAGAACTCGACTTTTCTATAAAGGAATTCCTCGAAGAGAAGAACTCAATTGTGATGGGGGAGGAGAGAGTTTAGAGAAAAAAGATGGGAGCAAAGAGAGAAAAGCATTCACCCAAAGAACATTATTGGCATCACTCTTTCTCACAAAGAGAGTGAATTTAATTGCAGCTGCAGATGGAGAATACATGGATAGAAGAATAGATACAAAAGTAGACTTTTAGAGTAAGTTATATTATAGTATTTAGAAAAAGAAAAAAAACAGAGCAGTATGGAAAATATTAGGACTGGCAATATTAGACAAATTCTCAACGTGAATTGCAGATGCAAGTGAAGGGAGGACAAAAAAAGAGCAGGTCTGACAAACATTAGTAACTCTCAGAAACATGAACTATAGCAAAAAACATGACAGGAATATGATGGTTGTTGACATGACTCACTCGGTTGTTGACATGATTCATCTGTTTATCTAATTACCTAACTCACAAATCATTTGAACTAGTTCTTTACGTTATAAACATTTGTAGAAAGATATTTTACAAACATTAACCAATTTCGTATCTTTACAAAAACATTAGTTTTATTCCATTGTATAAGATTAATTACTGACATGTAGCTACTAAATAATCTCTGTGAGAGTAAGTTTCATCAAACAGATACTTGACTCTAGCATAGAATGGGACAATCTTACCACCCAGACAGGTTGGTGCCTTGGGTCAAGTGCAGATGCTTTTCTGAACAACGCACGAGCAAGGTTGGCGGATGAATGCTTATATTCTAGCAAGGCTAAGGATTGAAGGATAACAGGATCCCTTGGGTTTACAGCATGGCCAATCTTCAGAAGCTTCCTTCCTCTGTCAATGTTGCCTTGATTAACCTCAAACAGCGCCCAGATATGCCATGCAAACCTGTTCTTGGGACTGGCCTGTATAGCTTCCTGTAAATCAGCCAAAATGGATCAATGTAACCAAAGCATATCCACTTGTGTAAAATTCTTAGCCAAGAAGGCTGAATGCATGAGAAATAACAAAAATTCTAGTGGATAAGCATAACTATCAATATTAAACAGAATCAAAATATCTAGCAGTTATTCATAATCCAAGCCGCTAGTTGGAGATTTGCACCACTAGAAGAGATTGGGATAAAAAACTACTTGTGAGGAGGTATCAATTCCTCCATGTTAATAGTTAAATTTTTATTTAAAACAGTTCTTAAGCGAAGAAGATGAGTATTTGAATGACTTTTTCATGTAGTATGCATTGATGGGGTGGATGTGCTGCAACATCAGAATCCAATCTCAGAGAAAAATCTCACAAAGAGAAAAAGTTCATTAAAAAAAAGCGTACATGAAGGGTGAAAATCCCCTTTTATAAAAAAAAAGGCTCTTCCTAAACACACTAAGTGACTAGATAGCTTCATGATACAACAACCAAATCTTATCCCATTAACTAGGGTCGGATATATGGATCCTCCTACATTATTAAGTTTTATCCCCTACTATATCATCATCTAAATTTAAATAAATTTTATCCAATTTTATCGTTGCTAACTATATCTTCTTTAGTTTACCTCTTTCTCATTTAATATGTGTATTTGTTATAGTTTCATATCGCCTTACTGAAGCATTTATTGGTCGTTTAAGTTCGTACCATCTTAAACGCGTCTCTTAGAATTTTCCCTCAGCAGACGCAACATAATATTTTTATTTCTTATCATATCCATCATCGTATGTCCATACATCAACTTTAATATCCTCATCTATGTGATTCTCATCTTCTACTAATGTGCTCAAGTCATAGCCCAATATTAGGTAACTTTATAATAAGTAGTAAAATTTAACAACCTTGAAAACAATTATAACCTAAAATTTTAAACAAACTCTCTTGTCTATTGCATTATTCTCCCATATCAAGAAGAATCAACCTTGGCAAATAACTCGATCCATGATAGAACAACCTCATATTAGAATAACTACAATAATAAGACTCAGAATAATATGAAAATATATAATTAAGCCTAGACAAAATTTTTAATCATGACTGACACAGAATCCCTATTGACCATTCCCTTATTGATTGTTGACATCATAGTTAAGCACGTAGTGATAAGCAAATATATTGTACGAACTAATGTTTGAATCCCTGCCAACTATCCACTCTTCCATGAGCGCATTAGATATATAGAAGGCCTTGTCTGGTTATAATTTCCTGATTTTTTTTATTTCCAAACAAAGCATCAAAGGTGTTGCTTCAATTGGAACCAATGAAACTTACTGTTCCACAGGTTTACTGAAATTAACATTATGTTTTTTTGGCACAAGCATTCTGTAGCAAACCTATGCCAATTGGATCACTAGCATACCAGTGCTGTCTCATTTAATTAATATCACTGGTAAAATACCAAGCGGCAATCTCCTCCAACTGCATCTCACAAGGTTGATCAGTAAGAAAAAAAAGTAAATGAGATCACAAAGTCAGCAGATCATAGGCAAGGTCAGGATATCAGCAAAGGCAAGTTGGTTTGTGGGACAGGAGTTTGGAGTCAAGGAGTGACGCTTTACAATTTAGAAATATTATTATTTTACACTTTGAAAAGAATTGTTTACATTTATTTGGAAATTGTAAAGAGTTTTTTGGAATAGCCAAATCATATTTTTACAAAGAAATGCCCACATTATGGGTCTATAAAAGAGTTATGATTTCTTGTATTGATTTATCTTTTAATTAATAATATGTTCACATTCAATGAGTTGAATTATTCATATTGTCCACTTTAGACCTAAGTCCTCATGATTTTATTTTTGAGCTTTTATTCAAAAAGTCACATACCAATGGAGATACCTTTTATCTTATAAACTCATGATCTTTTTCATGTATTTTCAATATGGGACTTTAATTGTATCCCAACAATCCTCTTCTTAAACAAAAGACAATTGGGAGATCTCTACCATTATCCTCATGGTCCGAGCCTAACCCCCTACCATTATCCCCATGGTCTGAGCCTTCTCTATCTCCTTCGTTTTTTCCCGAGGGTTCCCACATGACTCCACATAGAATACCAATTGTTAAAACCGATAGAAACAACATATCTCCACAATGCTATGATATTATCCACTTTGGGTTTAAACTTTCATGGTTTTGTTTTGGATTCTATCAAAACGATCTCATACAAATTGAGATATCTTCCATCTTATAAACCCATGATTTTTTTCATGTATTTCCAACGTGGGACTTTGATTGTATTCCAACAATCCTCCCCTCAATGATTTTTTTGAATCTACTCAAAAGACTTCATACCAATGGAGATATCTTCCATCTTATAAACTCATGATCTTTTCCGTGTATTTCCAATGTGGGACATTGATTGTATTTACCAATTATCCCCATAGTCTGAGAGGACCTCTTTCGTTTTTTCCTGAGGCTCCTCACATAACTCCACATAGACTATGACTCTAATATCTATTATTACAACTGATAGAATCAACATATCTCCACAATGGTCTAATGATCTTTTGGATAGAACCCAAAAATAAAACTATGAGGGCTTAAGTCCAAAGTGGACAATATCATACTAGTATGGAGATATGGATCCCATCGGGTCTAACAAATTCAGTTTTAATTCTCTGACATCCCCAACAATTTGCAAAACTCTCTCAAATGCAACTGCTGCTCATGAGCACCCACCACAAGATTTTTGACCAGTTCTCCCAAATCCTTGATTCATTTTGCCACTGGATTGAGCAAGGGTCGATTCTCGGGGGTCTCATTACCCTGGAAGTAAGTCCTTCCTCCTGTGGGCCTACTGCATACCTGATTTACTTCTTTACAGATGGCTATGGAGTCGGCTGTGTGAGGCGCTCGGAGTCAGTGTATGACCTTTTACAGGATTGATTCTCTTTGCCATTGTCAATCCTCACAACCATCAACCCACAAATGTTGCCCTA
>JBBMKF010000074.1:6499578-6536284 GCA_037834155.1 Curcuma caesia | reverse complement strand
GTCCACTTTAGACCTAAGTCCTCATGATTTTATTTTTGAGTTTTTATTCAAAAAGTCGCATACCAATGGAGATACCTTCTATTTTATAAACTCATGATTTTTTTCATGTATTTCCAATGTGGGACTTTAATTATATCCCAACAATCCTCTTCTTAAACAAAAGACAACTGGGAACTCCCTAGCATTATCCTCATGGTCCGAACCTAACCCCCTACCATTATCCCCATGGTCCGAGCCTTCTCTATCTCATTCGTTTTTTCCCGAGGGTTCCCACATGACTCCACATAGACCATGACTCTGATACCAATTGTTAAAACCGATAGAAATAACATATTTCTACAATGATATGATATTATCCATTTTGGATTTAAATCCTCATGGTTTTATTTTGGATTCTACTAAAAAGGTCTCATACAAATGGAGATATCTTCCATCTTATAAACCCATGATTTTTTTTCATGTATTTCCAATGTGGGACTTTGATTGTATTCCAACAATCCTCCCCTCAATGATTTTTTTTGAATCTACCCAAAAGACCTCATACTAATGGAGATATCTTCCATCTTATAAACTCATGATCTTTTCTGTGTATTTCCAATGTGAGACATTGATTGTATTTACCAATTATCCCCATGGTCCGAGAGGACCTCTTTCGTTTTTTCTTGAGGGTCCCCATATAACTCCACATAGACCATGACTCTAATATCTATTGTTACAACTGATAGAATCAACATATCTCCACAATGGTCTGATGATCTTTTGGGTAGACTCCAAAAACAACACTATGAGGGCTTAGGTACAAAGTGGACAATATTATACTAGTATGGAGATGTGGATCCCATCGGGTCTAACAAATTCAATTTTAATTCTCCGACATCCCCAACAATTTGCAAAACTCTCTTATATGCAACTGCTTATGAGCACCCACCACGAGATTTTTGACCAGTTCTCCCAAATCCTTGATTCTTTTTGCCACTGGATTGAGCAAGGGTCGATTCTCGAGGGTCTCATTACCCTGGAAGTAAGTCCTTCCTCCTGTGGGCATACTGCATACCTAATTTACTTCTTTACAGATGGCTATGGAGTCGGTTGTGTGCGGCGCCCGGAGTCGGTGTATGACCTTTTACAGGATTGATTCTCTTTGCCATTGTCAATCCTCACAACCATCAACCCACAAATGTTGCCCTATCTCCTAGTACCAACCTTGAACCAATATCCAAGCAACAACAAAGTCTATATTGCACCACTTCAATGTGTACCATTGTCATTCATCTGCTAATCATCACCAAGCAATCACCTCCAACCAAGAGATGAAGGGCTTTCTCCTATTGTCATCCGCATTCTCACTTCCACCTCCCCCAAACCACAACATCTTCGCACCACAAGAAGCAATGACGATTGCATCACACCCAAGTGTGACCACCGCATCACACACAAGCACCACCATCACATCCAATGTTGTTGTTCCCGCATCATGGCTCATATTAGTTGCTAAATGCCGATTTTGCAAATTGACGCTATGTGATAACTCATGTCTGCGAGTGAAGGTTGAATCCCAACTTAGGATCTAATTTGATTTAATCTCATTAAAAAATCATAGATTAATCCACATATTCAAAAAATATATATATCAACTCCCTTACATCCTCACTCAGAGTAGACTTTTATGATGAGATTGGGCTCATTCAAATACTATGTGGTGCACACTTCACAACAGAGAGGCTCACCTCAACTTGGTAAACTCAATTATCTTATTGAAAATACGTTTATTCTAATTTAGCTGGTTTTGTTAATTTTTGTAGTTTAGTACTATTATAAGAACCACCTAAACATGACTTTTCTCTCAATCCTAATTATGAGAACAGTACTATTATCCTATATCCTTTAAGTTCTCACTGCTTGTTTTCTTAATTTAATATGCTACTTAATTTTAATCTTCAATACTTGTCAAACCGTCATATTGATCATAAGACGACATTCCACTATTAGACAACTAGATACTAGGTAAAAGTTGAACTTAAAATTCTTAGATACAAAGTGGGTGGCCTAAAACCATTTAAGGAATATGCTACCAGTGTTATCAACACATTAGCAAAGGATAAGGGTTTTGAGCTAGCAGCCCATGTGTTCACCTAGACACTACACGCATTGTGATCATTATTCTATTACTCTACTCTGTAAGAAGAAGATTGTTCTTATTGACACTAATATCAACTTAAGCCTGTACACAAATCAAATAGTACTGACCGGATCAACCTTGAAGTCAACCTTGAAGCGACTAGTTTCAATGGTTAGTTAAACTCAAATGTATTTCTCAATCAGTTTAATTGGTACAGCATAACCGAGAAAGAATGAGAGCAACTTGCAAATAAATTATTTGGCGAAGAAGTAATATCAAGATATTCAAGATCACTATGTCGCAATAGGGCCAAGCCCATTAGACATTGGATAGAAAAGAAATGAAAGTTGACGGAAAAGTACATTTTGACACACTTCAAAAATCAATAGGACATCATAGGGATGAACCTAAAACAATCATCACCAAGTGTAATTGAATATGAAACAAGTTTGAGGTCTTGCATATACATTACAACCATACACTAGGCACTGGGGAAATCCTTATCCACTTCATCAATGGACAATGGTAAGTTAAGTTGTTCCAACTTCAATAGAAGAGACCTGCTACGACCAAGCTCCTCAGCCAATAATTCACCTCTTTATACAGTGTCACTGAAAGTGTGAAAATCAACTAATTTGAATCTTCTTTAAACTATTATCCAGTGAGCAAAACTAGCTGATAGACCTCTAGGAGAGTTAACAACCCTAACTCAGCCATTCAATACTATCACTCTAGTATACAATACTTGTCGTGTTAAGCACTAGCATTAAAAATATTCTCATTTGAGTTAGAACCTAGGCATGGCCCTACAAATGAGGTAGCCTACCTTCTAACTCCAAGATGATGGGGAGGTCAAACCTTTAGATGAACCATAAGAGACTCTGGAAATGTGAGAAACAAACTATAGTACTTTATGCAGTTTGCTACATCCTATCTACACCTACATCAAATTATTCATAGAAATGCACTAGCACTTTCACACTTATGCAACCGATTCGTGCTTAATGTTAAATTTTGAGAGTATTTCCTTTCTCTTTTTCCTTCCACCTCCTATTTTTCGAACACATTAATTGATAGCCAAAATCTGACTGTATCACTCATGTAAGTCCCCTTGTTTTGTCCTCAAGTTTTTCATATACAAGATAAGTTGCACACCTTGAAAAAGGATAGGATTGATGGAGTACGTTAAGACCACAAGAATAATCTGGTAAAAAATGTCACCTCAAAAAGCTTTCTAGCTGTGTAGTTATTCTGTTGTTGCATTTCTACCTGCGCCCATGCCTGATTCAAGAGGAACATGGGAATTGATGAATTCTTATCCGTGAGAAATAATAGTTGAGAGTAAAAAATAAGTTTTATAGATGAAAAAGCAAGTCTTACAAGCCAACTTGCACAGCTTTTAGGGTTGCATTTGGTAGCTTGCTGGAACAAGTACCTAGCCCTCTTAAACCTTTTTCCTTTTGCTTCAAGGATTGCAAGACTTTGGTAAATGTACTCATTTCCCCCACAGTATTTAAGTCCTTTTGCAAGAAGATTTCTTGCCTTTTTTATATTTCCTTGCTGTATTTCTAGTACTGCCCATCCATGCCAAGCTGCAACATGCTTCTTGTCAGCTACTGTAGCAGCATCAAAAAGCTCCCTGGCCCTACGGATATTTCCAGCCTTACTTTCAAGCATAGCCCAACACTGTTCAAACAAAAAGGTGTGATCATCCCAGCTATGCATACTGCTCAGCATGAATTGCACAACAATTGATCACTGTCAAAAAGATGCTAAATGAGTAAGACACTATACCTGCATGTTGATGTAATATTAAAGATAAAATAAGCTTTGATAAACTACATGTCCTTTGAACTCTCAAAATGTCTAAGCAAATTCATGATATAATCCCTACAAGTGATAATTAAGCAACAACAACAACACCAAAATTCAAACCTTTTATATGGGATCGACTATATAGATCCTCCTACACCATTGGGCTTAATCCCCTATTATATCATCATCTATATCTAAATAAATTTTATTTTATTTTATCATTGCTAATCAAGTTTTTTTTGTTTCTCTCTTCCTCGATTAATGTGCGTATTTATAGTGATCTCATGTCTACTAACTAGGGTATTTATTGGTAGCCTTAGTACATGTTTATATCATCTTAAACATGTCTCTTGAAGCTTTCCTTTAATGGGTGCAAGCTCAACTTTCTCTTTAATATTCTCATTTATTTTTATATTCATCCTCGTATGTCAGCACATCTACCTTAACATCCTCATCTTTGTAACTCTCATTTTTTGCTTGTATACTTGCTTCATAGCCTAACATTTAACTTCATATAACATAGCAGATCTAACTCTTATTTTGTAGAACATCCCTTTAAACTTTAACCTTACGATCAAAAAATATATATATAATACCCTCCTCCATTTCAACCATCCTACTTCTATCTTATGTAAAACATTTCTATCAACCCCTCCATCCTTTTGCAAAAATGGTCCTAGATATTTAAAATTTTCAATTACAAATAACTCGTCATCTCCAATCTTAACAATTATATTGCTACGTCTATAACTACTAAACTTAAATTTCTACCTTTACTCTATTAAGTCTAAAACCTTTAACTTTCAGTGTCTTCTACCAAGATTTAAGTTTAGCACTTACTCCTTCACAAATCTCATTGACCAAAACAATGTTATTTACAAACAACATTCACTATGGTAATTTATCTTAGATGTGTCTAATGAGTACATCCATGATAAAAAGATATGAAATATTTGATGTAACTCTATTTTTATAGAAAATACTTCCGTTAATCCACCTAGAGTCTTTACTCTTGTCATAACAAGTGTCAATCAAGCAACTTTACATAAAAATCAAATAGGTTACCTAAGTTTTGGTTTAGGAACACTCACCTAAGTAGTAGTTCCTAAAGGATTTTCTTTGATTCATGTGGTTAGGAGTAGATATACCACAAAATGAATGACAAAAGACCCTTTGAATCACATGAAAATAGAAGGATTAAGTCATGGTTTCACAACATGTAGCTTTTAATCCAAATGAATATAATCTGTCAAACAAATCTGGGTACACAAAGATTCAGAGTAAACAACATTCCCATGACTTTTTTGTAACACTATATAAGTAAAAAAATCATAGTAATAATAATAACTTAAACTTGTGTAATACTATTAGAGAAATATATGAGTATCAAATACCAACAGTTCGCTTCAAAAATGCCTTGCGTGTGATTTCACATTATGACATAACACACAACAAGAACTGCGTCAGCAGGGAACATAAGTCTGTTTAGGTTGAAATAAAATGGCAGGATGGTCATGTTCTGCCATAACTGTAAAAGCAACCAGGGAATACCAACACAATCCATATTGATTGCAGCTACAATTATTGTTTAACAAGTGGATATGCTGCCAGTGTCTGAGACCAATTACTATCTTGTTTCATGTACTTCTTAAATTTGTAGAGAGTGAAAATTTCCCTTCTTGTGACATTATAGATGATAAATAACAAGGTTTGCACATGCAAATACTATATAGTTCCAGTGCCACTTTCCTAGCAGTCAAACAATATGCAATAAAATACATGTATCTCACCCCAAAGAGTTGCTGATGTAGAGTAAAAATACTAAAGATAGAAAATATATGTAAATGACCTGCCAAATATAAGAATTTTCTCCTTGTGTAGCTTGACAACCTCTCTCATATACTGATTTAGCTTCTGCAAAGTTCGATTGCTTGGAAAAGAGCTTTCCAAGGGCCACATAAGCCCGCCCATCTTCAGGCCAAAATGAAATGCACTGAATTCAATTGAAATAGTATGAATATAATACAAAATAATAATGAAACAAAACTCCTTGAATCATAATTCATAACCATCTTAGAAAAATTATTACTTCACCATGCTTTGTGTATATATTCCTATAGTTTTGCAGAAGAAAATTCAATAAATAAATCTACCAATACTGTTTCAACACTGTATAGCTTAAGAAGGGAAGAAACAACCAATGATAGTTAATGTCCATCATAAATGGTATATAGTACATAGTTATCAGAGCTACTTACAATATGCAGGGTATTTATCTCTATTTCATGATTAGTTCATAAAATAAAGATCAGTTTCTTCAAAATATAAGTATAAAATGGGTCATCCAATGTCCTCCATAAATAAATTTATTGTTCACCATAGCTGACTCATAAACATCCTGCTACTTTCTTAACATATCATGAATGTTTCCATAGACATATTTGACCTGGCAGACAATAATTCAGTAACACAAAAACATAAATATTTTTCAACAACTCATGATCTTTCTAACCATATATACTGACTTACTGAAGATTATTGGATAGATTACTAGTACCAAAATCTATTTAATGTGATATGTAGCTTCAATAACCTTCTTCATATTTCTCTTAGTATTTTTAGCCACGTTACTGCTGTGACAATTTTCTTTCCTGGTGTATATTTGCTTTAGAAAAAGCTAAAATTGACTTCTCAAGGTCAGCCCCATTATTAGTTGCCTAGTTACCAGAAATATGAAAACCCTCAATAAAATAACATTGTTAAAAGAAAAGGTAAGTTGGACAATATTAAAAGCAAGGGTTTGGGGTCCACTATATAAGCAAGTACTTTTTGTAGAGTTTACTCTTCTACTTTTGCTTCCATCTCTGGTTCCCTGCAAGAGTTCAGTTTGGTTCAAACAACTTTTAACTCAACAACTTTTTTCGACCTCAAGCCTCAAGGTTCTCTCTGGCTTCTATTATTTTATGATGTTCTTGACCAGAGCTTTGTTTCTTTAGCCACAAGAAGGCCTTCTTGTCAGTCTTCTTTGTTTAACTTAATTGCCCCTAATCACAAGAATAGGGCCTTTTTCTCTCCCCCTACAGCTTGTCTACCAACTATCTTAAATACTTAGTTGCCAGTGTTCACTTCCCTCATTTAAATATGAAGATCTAGGTCATGGTGATTTCTGCCTCAGTTAGTTTTCACTCAATTAGTGACATCATTTATTATCTTCCAAGAAGAGTGTTCTTCCATAGGTGTAGGACTATCCATTGCCTCTTTTGCCATGACCTCCACATCTGTTTTGCTCAGTGCTATTACAACATCTCCCCAAAAGGTTATAGGAACAACAATGATGACATTCTCATCTCTATTAAGTTTGTGGTAGGAAATTCCTTTTCATATCTCATCCCTATTGCATAATCAACTCTAATGGGGCTCGGCTGATGTTTTCATTGCCTTTCCTTGATTTGATTCCAAGGGACACTAATTAATCTCTTTTTGTAAATATCACACATTTTAAATATTTGATTAACCTGGACAAGCTCATTTCCCAGAAATTTTGTCAGCCGGTGTTAGGTGAATCTTTACAATCATGATAGTGTTCTGTATACTTTCAAAGATGGACCACACCCAAAGTGGAGAGCCACATTAAGTATATTGAATTAAGGTAAGCATCATGAAATGTTTCAGTGAATTCTCGAAACGTGAAACATACTGGATTGTGAATCATCAGAACCAATTAAAAATATAAATAAATTTATCTTATTTTTTACATCTTAAGTTATATATATACATATATATAGTGTTCTATTTTATATATTAATTTATTAATGAAGTAAACATGATATCCGTTAAATATAAAAGATATATAGGTCCCTATCTCATATTGATTACAATGTATAAATTAGTTTTCTTTGTGGACTTCACCCTAGCTGTTGAGATTCTAGTCCACCTTAGATGTGATAAACTTTGTCACCATGCAGTGAGATTCTTCTTTTACAGCATTTTTGTCTCATCAATATCATTATTGTCTGAACCATCTCCCTGGCCTCTCTACTTCTACCAAACAAAAAAAAACACCTTTGTCTTTCTTTTACAATGGTTTTAGTTTAATATTTGGCCTAATGGATTTAATATATTGCCTTAATAATTTAGATTTTGGTTGGATTTAATTTATGTTCCATTTTCTTTTTTTAAATAAAAAATCTACAAAATATGTTAAATATCAAAGCATATCAAACTAGTGTTACATATGATATATAGTTTTACATTTATATCATAAATTACTGTGTGATAAAAATCTCAATTCTAACTATAGTCCCAGTGGCTTTGAAACAAGTCACCAAGGGTGGCTCCTTCCTCATAGCTGACAATGAGGAAGCAGCTCCTACCATTAGATCCAGTGCTTTCATGGTTGCCAAAAAAGAGACTTCAAATTACAGATCATGCTTTTGCCACAACAAAGTCCCAAAGCATCAAAAATGTTTTCAAGGTAGGGTTTGCCAAGGTACAATTGTCACTTGCCTCTTTCCTCCAAGTTGTCCTACTCCCAAGTTATCTAAGCCTTTTAGAAAGCCAAAACCAAAAGAAAGGCTCCTCTAACAAGTTCGGGGTTGCACCAAAATAATTTCTTTGTTAAAGTCTCTAAATTTCAATTTAAGCGCCTTGTCGATACATCACCAAAAACTTGAACGTGTAAAATTTATGTTCTCATAGCATCAAAAAAGAATTATATGCCTCTCATATTAATACTTTTATTAATAGCCTCCTCTCGAAATAATCAACTTTTGTTAAAAGTCTCGATAGCTAGTTCTCTATTTGATTGTAAGTTTGATATTATATTTTTGAAGGCCACTAACAAATTATCATTTGTGGATAGAGTATATTGGTTTTGATACGTCAGATTGAGATAATAGTCTAAAATAACAAAGCATATACAAGTATTAACAACAACAACAACAAAATCTTATCTCACTAGGTAGGATTGGCTATATGAATTCTTCTACGTCATCAGACTATATCCTCTACTATATTATCATTTATATTTAAATAAATTTTGTCTTATTTTAATGTTACTAACTAATCTTTTTTTATCTTCCTCGTTTGATGTGGACATTTGTCATATTTTTATATCGCCTAACTGGAGTATTTATTGGTTATCTATGTTCATATTCGTACCATCTTAAATGTGTCTCTTGAAATTTTCCCTCAATAAGTATAACTCTAACTTTCTTTCTAATATGTTTATTTTATGTCATGTCCATCATGTATGTCGACACATTTACCTTAGCATCCTCATCTCTGCAATTCGCATGTTCTGCTCATATGCTTGAGTCATCACCCAACATTCAATTTCATATAATATAGCAAGACTAACCGTCATTTTATAAAACTTTCCTTTAAATATTAGAGGTACTTTACAATCACAAAGAACACCTGATATTCTCTTCCATTTCAACCATCCTATTTGTATTCTATATAAGACACCTCCCAATCCCTCTATCCTTTTACAAAAATGATCTTAAATACTTAAAGTTGTCGATTACAAATAATTATTATCTCCTATCTTAATAATTATCTTATTACGTCTAATATTGCTAAATTTAAATTTCAAATATTCTATCTTTACTCTACTAAGCTTAAAACCTTTCACTTCTAGCATTTCTTGTCAAATCGAGTTTACCATAAACTGTCATATGTTTCATTTACCAAAATAATATCTACAAACAACAAATATCACGGTATCGTATCTTGGATGTGTCTAGTTCCTCCATGATTAATATAAAAAAATAGACTTAGAGTTGATCATTCATGTAACCCTATCTTTATGGAAAACACTTCGGTTAATCCATCTAAAGTATTTAATCTTGTCACTACATTCTCATACATATTCCTAATTAGTTCAATATACACTATGCTAACACCACTCTTTTCTATAATTCTCCATATAAGTTTTTTCTAGGTCGATGAATATCATATGTAAGTCTTGCTTTTGTTCTCGATACTTTTTAATTAGTTACCTGAGAAGATATATAGCTTTTATTGATGACCTTCCAAGCATAAATCCAAATTGATTTTTGATCATCATGGTTTCCTTCCTTAGTCTTTTTACTATTACTCTTTTTCAAAATTTCATAGTATGACTCATTAATTTGTACAATTCTGTACGTCTCCTTTATTCTTATATGAGGGAACTAGAGTACTTACCCTCCATTGATTAGGCATTTTTTTATTTTCAATAACAAGTTGAATAACTTTGTAAGTCATTCAATACCTTATTTCCCTAAGCACTTCCATACCTCTATCGGAATAGCATCTGGTCTAATTTATCATTTGGAATTCCATTTAAAGTTTATTCTACTTCTAAAATTTAAATTCTATAATAAAAATTTGAATTTCTATACTCATTTGACCTACTTAAATTAAAATTAAATTGATCATCTAAATCTTCATTAAAAAATTGATGAAAATACCTCTTCCATCGTTCTTTTATTTCCTCATCATTTAATAGTATCCTATTGCATTCATCTTTAATATATCTTATTTAGATAAGATCTTTTGTCTTCCTCTCTCTCGTTTTAACTATTCTTTTCCCCTTCTTTTGTATCTAATTTTTTATATAAACATTTAAAAATTTCATTCTTGACTTCATTCACTACTGTCTTGGCATTTTTCTTGACTACTGTATATTTTTTAAAGTTTTTCTCATTTTTACGTGTATAATACCTTATAGGTAGTTCACTTTTCCTTCAGTTTCTCTAATACTTTTTCATTCTACCATCAAGATTCTTTACTTAGTAGTGCATGTCCCTTTGATTCACCGAGTACATTCTTAGCTACTATTTTCAACTTTAATATCATCTTATCTCATATCATATTCGAGTTATCGTATATTTCTCCTAATACTTATACTCTTGTCCTCTCCTTATATATTTTGTTTCTCATCCTTTAACTTCTACCACTTAATTCTAGTAGTCATGCATATTTTTCTTCTATTAAAACTATGCTTAAGGCGCATATCCATACACTACTAACTTATGTTGGGTACTTAAGTTTTATCTAAGGATGAATATTAAAAATTCTTTATTATAAAAAAAATATGCAACTACCAAATGAATATGTTTTCCCATTTGATTATCTCATCTTGCAATGATTATATTAACATAATAGTGATACTTGGTTGGCGACTATAGATGTCTCTTAATTTCCTCTTTTGTTTCGTGAATTAGATGGTAAACATTACTCATTTGAGGCTACTAGTCCATGTTGACTTTAGAACATCGTACAAAGGTTTCACTGTCATAAGAATATCTGCAATATAGTCTTAAGAATTTAGCAAATATAAAAAAAATTTGTGCCTCCCTACCTTCATTGGAGCTAAAGCATCGAGAGGCTTCCCAATTCTTAGAAGTGAACATGATCTTCAATCTAACTTTTTTCTAAGAGGATTTTAAAAAGAAAAAAATGAGTTATAAGCCTAGTTGCTCCTAGTCGTAGAATCTCCACATCAATAAATTTTCTTACTAATTTGTGAACCCAATGATTATTATAGAAGAATTTTATTAATGATTGGTCTCTTTTCACTATCTTCACTATATTGACTTTACTAATATTTGCCATCATTAAATTAATACAGTGTGTTGCGCATAATGTCCAAAACAATATCGAATACTCTTGTTCCAATAGCTGTCAAAGCCTCTTAAAGTTGGTATCATTGTCCCGCACTATATGTTCTACAGCTATCTCTTGAATTACACTATTCATCAAGCAATATATATAAGATGCATTATGATATTCTGTAATTGCATCAATATTTTATGAAATATCTCCTTTCAATTGCAGCATAGCAAAAAGTTGATAATACTCATCCATATAGGTTTGTCCAGCTATCGCACATCAACATAACCTTATATCATCAATCTAGTTTATTTGTCAACTTAGTTTGGAAATGTTAGCGAATCAATATTAGCAATATCAATTGCATACCTTTGTCCCATAGAAAGAAAGAAACGATTAAGACCATCTCATGTTGTGGTAACACAAACACTTGCACTCCTCCCCAATATTGTCACAGTAGTTGAGCCACTTCCACTAACACTAGTTAAGCTATTTCCACTGGCGCCAACTATATCATCACTATAACATAAGTTGCTCATACTCATTTTAAGCTCCAACGGAATGAAGCGCTTTCAAAAATTCGTCATCATTTGGAATACCTTCACCACGACCTTCAAGTTCATCATAGACAAGTTTTTCAGAGGCTTGTCTATCATAAATTTCTCGTTGTTGTCTATACTTTAATTCTTTTTTACTATCAAATTCCTCTATTGTACAACAGATTTCTTGAGGAGCTTTTGGACACTTACAAACATCCAAATATCCACCAACAAGATGTTCTTTTAGACGGGTAGCCCCACTACTACATCCAATCATACCACGATGCAAATATTGCCGATAAAATCAATTCTCTAATCAACATAAGTATCTCCAAGTTGGATTATAAGTATGTTGTTTTGGTACCATTTGACTACCCATGTATCATAAAGTTAAAATAATTACAACAAATATTCATAATTATAACAATAACAAAAGTAAAATTTAAAAAAAAACTCCTATTGATAAAAAATCACAAGAATATCTAATTTTAACAAAAATACTAAATAAATAGAATAAATATCTCCATATAGGACTAGTATTTAAAACTTTTGAATAACTATTAAACTAACATAATAAAATTTTCATCTCAAGTTTGTTATGCTTATAAATATGAACATTAATAAAACTAAGAGTTCAAATATAACTTTAAAAATTATCTAACAAATTTCTAAAGGGTCAAGGGTAATTTTAAAAATTATTCATTACATTTTAAAGTTACTTAAAGGTTTTCAATTATTTTTAAACATATTTAAAATTTTATAATTTTAAAATTATCTAAAAAAATTCTAAAGAGTCAAAGAAAATTTTAAAAATTATTCATCATATTTTAAAGTTATTTAAGGGTTTCTAATTATTTTTAAATATATTTAAAAGTTTATAAATTTTTAAAGTTTATTTAAAACATTTAAAATTATATTTTGGAAATTATGTATTTTGTGAATTTATTTAAAACATTTAAAATTAAATTTTTTAATTCTTAATAGATTAAAACTTTTATAATTATTTACTAATATTTCAAATTATTTCAAAATTTTAAAATCATTTTTAAAAATTAAAATTATTTTCTTAATCTAAAATTAATTTTAAGTTTGATAAATTATGATTCAAATTCATATGAACATGAAGTAATTGAGGATTATCCGAAATTGACTACATCTAATGTTTTTAAATATTCCAATTCAAATATTTTTATTTTTTTTAAACTTATTCGGCCTTTTTCACTAAAAAAACAAAATTTTAAATATATTTATTACAATTATATTAATTAATTAATAATTTATATAACATATATATATATATATATATTTATAGAGTTATAGCTTATATTTTTATATATAATTTATATAATATACAATAAATATTCTAGTTTATATATTTATATATAATTTATATAATATATGTTAATTATATTGTTATTATAAGAATAATATAATATAATATAACATTGTTACGAATTCATATAACAATTATAATTAATTATATCAGCGTTACGAGTCTATATCACTTCTAATATATATATATTGTCATGATATATATTAATTATTTAAATTACTTTATATGAACTATATGTGTGTGTATGAATTTAATATAATGGCTTTGATTAAAATTGTTACGTTAAAATCTTTTTTCACAACCAAATCCCTATTCTCACGATTTCCATCGTGATTTCTCCCCTCCCCGGGTTTTCGCGGTCGTGATTTGTTGCTGCTTTGTTCTCCTCTCCTCTAATTACATCTTATAAACCTTACCTGTGTGCATCGTTTTGAGCAAAAGAATCAGTGCCCTCGCCGTTGCTATTCCTTCTCATCGATCGACACTCAATGTATGTTGCTAACTGCTTAGGTAAGTTCTCAAACATTTCATAGCCTTGATACTCTCTTGTGATCGACAAAAGAAATCGACCGATAGCAAGCACGCAATGGTCAGCATAGGATTCTCGTGTGATTGTAAAAGTCAACCATTGTTGCTATTGGCACATCCGTGCTACTGGAGTATCAATGTCAGTCTAGTGCAGAAATAGTAAAAATTACCCATTTCAAGTAGCATGGGTTGAAACCAAAATCCATGTTATATACCTTGAATGTTTATATTATTACACATAAAATTGGTTAATTCTAAATTTTGATTGTTAATTCTTTCTGAACTAAATCAGTTAAGGGCTACTGGGAGCTCTATTTGAGTCTGCTAGGGAGTTATTAGGGTCTTCAATTAAGGGTTTGAGGTTGGGTCAATTTGGGCTTGAATTGGGTTTAAATTGAGATTGAATTGGGCTTGAATCAGGAGAATAAGTAGATTGAATATTGATTTGTCAAGTATCTTTACTAAAACCAAGACAATGAGGGAGACCATTAACGATATAAAATACCCCGACCATACTCCACTAATAGTGGAGTGTCACTTGGACATAGGCAACCTAGAACTGCCAAAGGTGGTGTATGTTCAACAGTAATAGGCCCAGTGAGTTGTAAATTCGGCACAGAGTAAGAAGGGCATAATAGATCAATGATGCTAGGGTAAGCTACTGTCAGCTATTCAGCACATGTCCTTGACAATTGACAAAGGTGACTAACTAATGTCACTTGAAAGCCTATAAGTACCAATCTCCACAAACAGAGAAAAAAAAAGTTAAAGACTTCAAAATCAGTGATCCACCTCCTTTGTGCTTCCTTGGGTGATTATAGAGAAACTTTGGTAAGCCATGGAACACTTTGGCAGCCAACCTCTGGTGATTCAGAGTTTTCAACACTCTTGATTCTTCTCTCTATCTTAAACTTCTTTTGGGTTAGATCCATTTAATTGTGATCATAATTTAGCTACAAAAATGGCAAGAAAATGTCTATAACCAAAGTTCATGATTATGCAATTTAATTTTCTTCCTATACTAGGACTGGATCAAAAAGCCAGAAATGATGAATATGCCAAGTAATCCAAGTCAACAGAACGGTTCTTTTATATTAAATATACTAAACTTGTGGAAAATCTAAGGACAACTACTTCTTACAAGAATAAGGAGCGGAATACGCTTTACCTTAAGGAGAATCTCCTCAGCTTCTTTGAACTTGTACTTCCTAGTGAGGACTTTGGCACGGTATAGACCGAGTTCCAAGTTAATTCCGAGCGGCCTCTTCTCACCAGCTACGACTCTCTCGGGTTCGAACATCATCATCTTTTTGGCAAACTCCGACAGCCCCCTATCGATCTTAGAAACAGAAGGTGTTTCTTCATCTCCCCCGCTCCTCTCCTCGATCTCCGCCAGAGAACCCACTGCTGCTGAATCCTCGAAGTCATCCTTCACGGGGCGGCGGACGACGAGGAGTCCCTCCCGGGCATTGTCGAGATCTTCTTCGACTTGGTCCTCTTCATCGACGCCCACCTGGGCATGGTCGACCTTGTGCTGGAGGGGGGCAGGGAAGGAGTTCCTGGATCTGACGGGAGGGAGGAGGGATCGAAGGGAGGGAGCGGCGATGAGAGAGAGGGAGACGAGATTGGAGTTGAAGTTGGAGGTTGGGGAGGATGGCGAAGGGAGCAGAGGGAACTGAGCTTTGGGGGAGAAGAGGTGCATTTTCTCTCCGCCACAGGATGGATGCTACAAGTTGGAGAGATCCACGATCGTTTTGATAGAAGGTGAGACAGAGAGAGAGAGTCCGATCGGGGCAGGAACGTGGCCGATAATTAGCCACGTGGCTGAATCTGATTTATCGTTGGACAATCTCTAGCATCACTTTTACTTTACTTTGGTAAGGGCATCCACAACGGCGAGTATTTGGGAAGATATTTGGAGAAATATTTTCACCTCCGAATATTTCCCGGATATTTGACGGAGTATTTGAAATCATCGGATTAAGAGCTATATTTTCCGGATATTTGACGGAGTATTTGAAATCACCGGATTAAGAGTTATACCCGATGATTTCAAATACTTTATTATAAAATATATATATATATATATTAATTAAAAATAAATAAAAATGAATTAAAAGTAAAACAAAAAACAAAAAAGACCAGTGGTGGTCGATCATGTCCATGGTGGTGGTCGACTAGTGGTCGACCACCAGATTTATTTTTTAAATGAGAATGTGACGTGGACATAGGACCCACAAATATTTGATTGAAATATTTTCGAGCATTGTGTATGCCCTAACTAGAACGAATTAAAAAATTCTTTGAACACAAATAATAATTTAAATTCAAAAAAAAAATTGAACATAATTAATGTATTTATTATAAAAATAAAAATAAATAAATAATGTTAATATAATAAATATATAATATATAAATTTTATAATTTCAAAATATTTTCCTCCGATGTCCCATACAATAAAAATTCTAAAACATTGAGGAACCACTTAAGTTTTCAAAGTTACTTGACACTCATTCCAAGTTGATCTGAAAGTTAATAATCAATAGCCACTTGATTTATTGTTCGTATGGGATTGCATTAAAAATTAAATTGAAAAAAAAATACCTATAAAAATTAGTATGTTCAGAATGAAATCATGCATATCCAAGGCACTAAACCTCTATTTTTTCCCTTACATATAACTGAACGCAACACTGCCCTTTCTCAAGTGCAACAAAACTCAGAACAAACTAACATTCCTGGGAAATGCTTCGAAAGATGCATATCATTTTTCACAAAAATGTTTATCGTGCAGTATTCAAGTCTTCTTTCACATGCCTCTGCCTTGCCTGCAGGCGGAAAAATAAGATTACAAATTTGATAGTCCAAGACTCAACAGAGAGATAGGCCTGTTAGCACCCGCAAGAGATGACACATACTGCAAATTCGCATCCTCAACTTTTGAACCTAATACTCCGGCTAACGTTCATGTTGATTCCAGTCGATTCTCCACCGTATGGACCACTCTGCTTCCTAATTTCACGCACCTGCCCTTTTCTCCTTTGAAGTTGCTTTTCGTGTTTATGCTGCAACAACGAAGGCATTAAGCCTGGATACTATATACAAAAGAACTTTATCCTTTATACCCATTACAACTAAGAATTACCCTGTATTTCTTCCGGGGATTTTTGTTGAGCTTCTTCCGCGATCGAGTTAGCCCTCTATTCTTCTCCATCTGCGACGCAAAATGTACGTGTAAACTCGACAAATTATTTCAAAGAAAATGTGAGATATTTCTAAGAGCATGCAGAACGCACCTGATATGTGATATGTCTCTTACCATCAGCATCGGCTTCAGCAGGTGGAACGTCTGGTTTCCTGTGTAATGTTAGAAAATTAAAATGGGAATTACCGGAGAGCACTTTTTTCCCCCCAATGAACTCATAGAACTTTCAGTTTTCTTTCAAACCTACCGTGCATATTTTTCCGCTTTAACCATGAGCTTTTCAACCCTTTGCCTTTTTACCTCTTTATAAAATTCATCCTCTGACTCCTGTGATTCATCTGCTTCTTGGACATTAGTGTCATCCATGGACCCCCCATCAGTAACTCCATATTCATCCGGGGCCAGATCTTTGTCATCTATGGCTCCTGCCTTTGCAAGAACTCGCAGTTCACGTTGCCTACGCCTTTCACCAATATCATCTCTTTTTGGCAAGTCGTCATCGCCACCAGAGATAATCTAGAAAAAGAGCTCTTAAAATAAGCTGATAATAATTACAGCTTAAAAGGTATATAGATCCAAAGGTAAATAATCTCCATACTAAAAAAAAGAGGTGAAAGGAGGAAAGAGATAAGAAAAAGAAAAGACAGTTATATAGGTCTATGTTGGCTTCCTTCTGGAAAATTACAATTTTGGAATCATACAAACTTTAAAAAAGAATATTATCTTAATTTTAGCACACTAAAAGGTGTTGAGTGTTGACATGAAATGATAGTCGTCGACTTGATTAGCACAATGACACAGAAGACACTGTCTTAGTATGATGTAGTATCGAGTTTCAATAGTTTATCAAACACATACACTTCGACCATTTTGTCCGACACAGTACGAGATTTCATTAATTCAAACCACCCATCAACTTGCCTACACTTTTCATGTTAGACTAAGTTTGCAGCTTAGCTCCACCTTTTGTTTTAGACTAAGTTTGTCGACCAAAGCTGATCCTATTTTTCAATTTCTCAGTGACTCCATTAATAGTTGAATGAAATTGAAGAAAATATATTTTAGATGACTAGGAATAAAATTTGATTGTTGCCGGTAGTATTAATCGGTTAGCAAGCTTATTTCAGTCTCAGTATAAGAAAATTCCAAGAGTCGCGGAAACTAGAAAAATGAAAAAGGTTAAAATAGGAAGAAAGTGAGCAAGGAAGCTTCATGTTTAGGAATGTCACTTGTCACACTCTTCCCCTCAGGGTTAAATTGAAATTTAAAAACAACTTTGAAGCAAAATTAAATCTTTAAAGCTAGAAACAAAGATTATGGAAGGCCACCAGTAAACACAAAACAGTGTTCATAAGGATTAAAGGTATTCATAAAATGTATATAAACTTAAAAATAATAATAAGAAGTTATCAAACCATAAGCTATAACTTATTTATTCACAATAAAAACACTATATAGAAAATATTGTTACGAATAATAATAAGATATGCACAGTTAAAAATTAAAATACGTTGGTTAAATATGCTTAAGATATACCTAATTGGTAACTTTGATAAAAATAGATCAAATATCCTAATAAACAAACAATTAAATCAGTATTATTAAGACATATGGTGTTAATATTATACAAATCTCTAAACTACTTCAGTCTCATAGATTAAATAATATTTTTTTTCTCTTTTGTTGAATTTTTGTGTTACGTTTCAACATCGGTGTTACCAATACTTGCATCAGTTGCTGCCACCCCGGAATCTTTTTGTCTCATTACTGATGGTGCTTGAATCCACCCTACCATTTACTTTATTGTTTATAATCTAACCTCACACAAACACAATGCAACCAGTGCAATCAACTCAAGACGTCTGATAGACTCTTCATTTACTCCCTCTGTGTACATATAGTATAATGGCAACCCCAACACTTTCAAGTTGGCATTCAATATTCTTATTTAGAAGTCGACATGCCAAGACACTTAGATCTAACACCTACATCAGATACTTGTAGACGAGTCTAAGAAAGATAGCTAGAGACATAAAATTTCCTTCTTGCAATACTTCAAGCTGCCATGATGAACTTAGGCCAGACGAAGCCAACTTTTGGCTAATATTAATCTAACTAAAATTTTTTGCTTTCAAAGAAAATATGACCTAAAATTAGCATATACCCAACCAATTATGCAAAATATGATCCAGCCAACACCTAATATCAAGTGGATATCAAGGATTAAGTATCAGCATAAGACAACACAACATGACATCTTCCAACTCTCTACCAGCATTCAAAACAAAAACTATCAGATCTATCAAATATAACCAATTTTAAGACACCACTCTGATACACTTAAGTTCCCCAAAATTTACTACAACTACCGCCACTTCTAGTACTGCTTTCTTGGTAAAATCCAAGACTTCAGGGATTACTTGGTTCATGTGCATCTTTATATATGACAGGTAAATCTAAATTGTTTATCTTTTCCACCTTTCTATCTGTTTCTATTGTTGATGGTTTTCATATTCCAATCTAAGGACAAGACTCTTTTTGTACCCCTCATTATTCTTAGGTGATTCTTTACATTCCAATATATGCAATCAACTTTTACTAGCTTTTATATTTCACAAGGGTGCATATACACCTCAGTGGCATGATATTGCAAAATGTAAGGATTGATATCTACTTGATTGCACTTGTTAAAATGTTTTATATGCATGTACCAAAGTAATATTACAAAAATAAGTTTCTTATTTAATGCTACCTAATTAATCATTCTTTTGCACTCAATAGTAAAATACTCATTCCACATTTTTATCCTAAATAAATAATTTTTCCTTTACTACCAAGCAGTTTTGGTTGTTTATCCTCTGTTTATATTATTAGATCTGAACAAGACAAATTTAGCCCTCTGTTCATTTTATCATTCCAAGTAATCTTGACTGGGCACCCAAAAGAGTTATAGGCATTATGATGCAAATTTTCTTCATTCTTCTGTGTTTTCTGGTGTCATATTCTTGATTTTCTTCCATCATCTTCTAAAACTATACCAATTCCACCAAAACCCACATTGACATCGTCACTAGTATAACTAGTATAATGAACCCAAGAAGACATCTTCGGAGTAGCAACATCTGCAACCTCAATAGCAGATCATCAGACATTGACTTACCAATTCCTCCTGGAAGGTAAGCATACTTCTCCTGGGCATCATATAGCTAATATGCACTTAGGCAGAACGATGCGTTCGGGCAGTCCAAGCCTAATGAGAATAGGGCCAACAAGAACCCATTAGGAATCTAATTTTGGGTTAATAGTTCGTGAAGTCCTCAAAGCCCAAAACTTAATTTCTTACTAACCATTCTTTACTTTAATGCTTCAATTAACTTAATTACAAACGTTAAAGCTGGCATTATCTCTATCTTCAGTATTTGCCCTAGTTTCTCTTTTCCTAGGACTCCTTTAAGTGGTGAGTTAAACCATCTTAGTTTCATAACTCTTGGAAAGATTACTTAAGTGGTGAACTAAACCAAAATTGTTAACCTTGAGTGATAGGGAATTGGGAATGTGAATGCTGACTTGGTAATTTATTCGTAGTACTTGAACTAATCTTGGAAACTAATCAACAAAACAACTCTAAAGCAAAAGCTGTAACATAAATCAACATGCCACAATGACAAACATGAAGAATCAAGATTATTTTAGATTTAAGTAAGCCATACCTTTGTCTTGCTGGATTTATTTCCAAATAACTGAGAAGGTTTCCGCAACTTTGATGAAGTAGAACTGCTCTTGGAATTAACCGATATTTGCTGCACATCATCATCAAAATCTACCAATACTCCATGATATCTGTTAAGAAATAAAAATTTCTTCATTCCACACAATATTCAATGCATAAGTTTGATTGAAGCTAACAAGACAAAAGGGAGTAGACATGTCTTGTCTAGAAAAACCTAGCTTACTTGTTAACAGCCTTCTGATCACCATTTTGAACATTTTCGGGTTTTGACTTTGTTAAATTATAAATACCTTTCTGCTTCAGCTTTTCTTCTAGATTTGCTCTTACTTTCAGCATTTCCAAACTTTGAATGCTAAATTTAGCATGCTGGTTCATGATTATGTGGTGTTAGTACACTGAGTACATTGCCAATTCAAATTATCAAAACAAGCTTATCAAGTTGTTCATTAAAACCTTTTCTGGGTGATTAGGGTTGATTTTTTTAGCATCCTCTGATGAGTTATGTTTATCAGAATCCTGCATTTTTATAAAAGAATAAGAAATAATAAGAACGTGATGTTTAACCAATACAAATTATACTTTATTTGGTTCTGGTGAATAGCTATGTTTTTCAGTTTTGTCTTCTAATGGTACATGTCCTATAAGCACATTGTCTGAGCTGATTGATGTAGCATTTACAAGCTTCTCTAACTCTGAAGGAAGGTTGGCATCAACCAACTTAACCTGTTGAAAAAATTGGTATGATATAATAAATAATTAAGAAAGATGAAATGTAACCAGCAATGAATAAACAAAAAAAGGCAATTTATAATTTGAACATATACTTGAAAAAAAAATAGAAATGCACCTTCTCTAACAGGTGCTTGATCTCAACTATTCGTGAAACTACTGGATGATAACGAATAGAATGCCCCTCTGACTTGAGAAGAAGATAATAACTTATTGTCTGGCAATAGACCAACAATAAAGCATGTTTTACCTCCACAAAATGCATTCCTCCTCTACGTCTGTCGGTCCTTTGCCCAAACTGCATGTATGCCAAAGAAAAAGAAACATAATCCCAGTGTATTTATATCCAAAAAAACATTGCTTTAAGTATTAAAACAGCAAAACCAGAAAATAGAGCAAGTATTAACAGAAGTTCTTATATTACAAAAACAGACAAATTATTGATCCTAAAAAAGAATCACAAGACAAACAAGTTAAAACTCTGTGCAGATGCAAGTACAAAAAATTGATCCATTGGTATATGACCAAGAGATCATTTTGTAATTTGTAGCACCACACAGTGATTTGTCCTTAACACCATGCTAGGTTGAAAATTTGACTCTAGCACCATATTGACCAAAAACATCAAAGGTTAGTGCTCCTTGTTGGTGCAGTATCAGTGTTGCTAAAACATAGTTAATAATCTATTAGTTTGATAAGAATGTACCATTAGATGAGCACTATATGGCAGGATGTACAAGTAAAACCCTGGCACCATGTCATTTAAATGTCTATAGGTTACAGCAATAAATCAAATTTCATTGTGTGCCAGTCGGAATGAGCCAAAGTTTTCTTTCCACCCACCAATAAGAATGCGAGAAGGCATGATATGGATGTTGCAAGAACAATGAGCAGCCATCGTCCTCCGCAAGCAAAAAAGGATACCAGGGTTCTGGGGTTCTTCCTCTTCCTAAGACTGTTAAAGATGACTATATATCGTGGTTATCCTGCTCTACTGGTTATGTGATAATCATGGTAATTATCCTGCTCTACTGGTTATGGATATTTTAGTCCCTACACATTGCCCAACTTCCAAATATCACATTCGATTGAACTTATTTGTTGCGGTAATTACTTTTACTTTGCAGTGTTACTCAATTATTGAGGACTGTCATGGAAGAAACTGAAAAAGGTTAAGTATTGCAAGAATGGTATATGACAAGAACTCTTTTGTTGGAGCTATTGCAAAAAAGAAGTATAACCAAGTGTTTACCTTGAGAAGGGCAGGTTTCAGTTTTTGAACTTCATCAAGAGTTTCATTTAATTCAGAAAGCAAACCAACCAATTCTGGAGCAGAACTGCAAAGAACAAATTTCAAATTACACACATCGAAAACAATCGCATCACAAAAAAAATGCTAACATGTTAAAGATATTCAACTGGGCAATGCCACTTATATTTTGATATATTCAACTTGGTCTATGGAAGTGCATTAGAATGATATGGTGTTCTTTCCCACATTTGGATAAAGTGATTTGGATTCCACAATCTAAAACTTAGAATGAGAATCTCATCTCTAACAAATATATTTAGTTTAAATTCATAAATTAGTGCGTAGAAAAAAAATAGTTATGTTAATTGATTTAATAGAGAACTTGGATGACCATATCAACCCAACCAAGCAAACTAAGTTGACCTGGCTATTCCAATCGATTGACTTAAATGATTGGACCATGTGAACAAACTAATTTGACCCAACTAGTTAACCAAACAGACCGAACAAAGCATACTTAGCAAACCACAATGGTTTAGCCAAACAAGACAGACTGGATCAATAACCAATTAAGCAATCTCAATTCATGGGGTGGACAAAGTGAGGTGAACTAAGTCACATCAATGGACTCAACATGACAAACAGGGCAGCTCAACCATCCAAGCGCACTAAATCAGGCGATGTTGTCTACTACAGCGAGTGAAATGCATTGACCCAATTAGGCAAATTGAGCCAAGTTGACTAACTCGATCAGGCAAATAAACTTGAACACACTAATTCTATCTAGAGAACTAAGATGCTCAACTAGTCAAATGGCAAGGTCGATTTTTCAACTCTATTAAACAATTGCGACCTTCCAATATCTAGAGCATGGTAGGCAAAATTGAAACCAGTATCAGGATAAGGTAATTCAAAGACTTAAGTTTCAGCCAACAAATTCAATTCAAAGACATGTCCGTAGTATCAGTAGGATCACGAAAATTAAACTAATATTGAAAACAAGGTATGTATGAGGTAATAAAAGATGAAATTGCAGTGGTGTATTAATTGCTGTTAAATGAATAATGACACATTATATAATACAAGTTTGTTAAATGAGAATATATAATTTTTCTGTATAATTAGCAGCATACAATAATTGAAAAATCAATTATTAATATTTCTAACTATACTAGAAGTTCATGCTATAAATAATTGAATATTAAATTCATGATTTATTTAGACAAATAGATATTAGTTATATACATACATAAAAAGTTATTTGTACATACATACATATAATTAATATTTGTACATTTATTAGTTATGCACATACATATATAGTTATAGATGCACAAGTACGCACAAATAGTTACTAAAAAAATTGTACAAGTATTTACTTGGATATTCAATGCCTACATGATATTTAATAATAATGGTAGTTACTAATCAATAACATTATAAATAGGCTAAATTTTACAGACAGAGAACTTGGTGGGTTTTGTAATATGAAAATGATAAAGTAATAATTATATGTATTTATTCTCTACTGTATTTGTAATTCACAAACTGTCTTGAAAGAATATTACCTATTAAATGTTAAGTATTGCTATGCATTAATTATTGTGACCATAGTTATTAAACCGAGATCAGACCAGCCAGTCCAAACAGAAACAAATGAGCCTGGGTACCTCTCCAGGCTGCTTCCATAATCAGATTAGATAAGCAATTGAACCAGCCAAAGGATCAGTTAAATCAACCAATTTTTGTAAAAAATGCTAACCACGCATTTTTGACAAAATTGGTCAAGCCATGTAGAATTTTAAAGATCTTAAATACCCTTTATATAACAAAATAGCTTTGAGCGATTGTAATTGGCAATTTTGCCTCAATGGACTCAAGCTTAGAGGCTGGGATTGAGTTGTGGAGATGAAGATCCAAGGAGCTTGTGAACTTGAGAGCTAGTTGGTATGTGTAACTACAATGGAGCTCATGGAGAAGCTTGGTAAATTTCAGCGATGATGGCTACGATCGAGGTGCTGCTGAGATTGCGTTGTTGCACTAAGAGCTCAAGAAGGAGCTCAATGGACTCAAGGACCTAAGTTCTAAAGATGTGAAAACTGTAAGTTATTATGAGACTATAATTTTAGGGTTTCATTATTGTAACAATGTTATGTCTGCTTACGTAGTAGGTGAGCTATCTAGGTTTTGCTTGTTGAAGCGGCATAAGTGTTCCCAAGTATTGTAATCAACTGGCTCAAGTCTTGGACCTTAAATCAACTACAGAAGTAATTTAACTTACAGTGATTTACTAGAAGGGAATTGCCTGTGCATTAAATTAGATGGTTTTGTTCATTGGGAAATCCACTAAGCAATCCACGAACCCCCTAGCAGTCACCTAGCAAAAGAGTTATTGGCATCCAATGGTTATTTGTGTGATATTCAAAATGTGTTTGTTGGAGCTTTTCTATATAAGTTCTTAAGAGAGCTTTTGGACACTAAACATTAACAAAATACTTCTAATTTTCATGTGCCAATCATCAACAAATGGCCAAAAGAATCCGAGAGCTTCAATAAGTATTATAAGGCTTCCACCCTCAAACTCATAGTAATTTACTCTCTTTGCATTCATTTCATATCCTAAGGAAATGTGAAAACAGCTTGTGAAATCCAAAGGTTGAGTCAAAGAATTATCTTCAAAGCCAGGTCATGAAGTTACCAATGGACTATAAAGGCTTACCACATTACCTTATTCCATAGGGTGGTAATAGCGGATATTATGGGTGTGACATATTGAACGTGCTATAGGAAGTAGGAATCTAGTAACAGTATAAAATCATCGTGTTTACACCGTGATTTACAAGTGCTTTATTTCCATTGCTAATTTATCAGGCATACCAATCAATCACCAGTGAGACACTCACTCTACTAATCATTTGTGTTGTTTGTGTTTTTGTATAAGGAATTTGTAATTTGATTATGTCACTATTCAGCCCCGTACAATTTAGAACAACTCAGTTGAATCAAGCTCAACATGTAGTAATTCAATTCTAATCCAGAAATCAAGCATCATCAAGAAACTCGACAAGTTGATAATGAAAATAGGCTTAGATTTACTAGAAGGGGCTAGATTTGGAAAAATAGATGTTACTTCGAAAAAAGCAAGTATTATGACCATTGATCAGTTCGAATAAGAGCATCTTTTCAGACTCTAATTGAAACCTAAAATATATCACCAAACTCTTGATCTAAAAGCAGCTATTGCATAGTGTTGTGAGTAACACCAATGTTTGAAGCTGGCCAAGGAGATCTACCTTCAACTTAAGGATGATTGGAGTGATTGGTCAATAGAGAATGCATTGAACAAGGGTTGTTACTCTACTATGAGGAATCTAAACAAGTGAAAACAGCACATGAGCAGCGACACTAGTCAGAGTTGTATTACAAACAAGTATTAAGGTTATTATAATATTAATATACAAAATAAAAGAATTAATTGTAATTAGACTAAGAATAGACATTATCGATAATAAATATTATTTGATTAATATTAATTAGATTACTATTTATATAGAATAATACAAACTTAATAAATATAATATTGATATCATTCCCAATTGTTATTATTCATATTACTAATACCAATTACTTGTAGTAAAAACTAATTTAACATAAAAAAAATTATTTTATTTTCTGACATATTAAATTTACTTTTCTTGATCCCATTTTTGATGCAAGTGATAGCAAAGCTTTGGAATGTCATACATTGATAGTGATGCTAATTTTGACAACCATGTTCGATGCTCATTCCACTGTACAAAAGTAAATGCTAATTTTGACAACCATGTTCCATAGTCATTCCACTGTACAAAAGTAATCTAAATACATGTCCATATCATTCAATTTTTTTGAGGGTTGCAGAGTATCAGATTCATATAATTTTAAGAGTTGCAGAGTATCAGATTCATATAACATAAGTTTTTCTCAAATAGTAGCTCATATTAGAAAGATTGGCAGATTTAGACTGGAAAATGAAAGAAGATACCTATGTACGATATCCATCTGCTCCTCTTTTGACAAAGAAGCAATGTCTTTCTTAATTTCCTCACAACTTATAAACGGATCATTTTCCTCAATGCCAGATTTCATTAAAGCTGCCTTTCCAACAAAATCCTCCTGCTAATGAAGTTTTTCTCTTATAGAAGAATATTTTATGAAAAAGGGAGTAAGTTTGAAATTTTTGAGGATTCGCTCTGAAAAATTCATACTATCCTGGTGATTAAATAACTACAAAAAAAAATCAGTACCAAAGCAAAAGAAGTAAATCTAACCTGGAATGTTTTATTCTGTTTATCATAATTAGTATTATCTTGTTCATAATTTTCTAGGCCAAAATCTTCCATCAAAAGGGATTTTGCCTTCTCTCTCTGAATCTTCAATACCTCAGCCTCCTCCTCTATAGGAAAATCTTCATCACTTGATTGAAGCTGCAGTCACAAATCAATAGATAGCACAACATGAAAAGAGCCTAAGTAACAAATCTATACAATACTATAGATTGGTGGAGAACAGAAAAGCAGAGTGACCAAACGTTCACTACCTCATAGTCAACATTATCAGCACTATAATATAAGTTCTTCCATCTACCCCATACAGCTTTTCTTTGATCTTCGTTTTCTTCAGGATCATCCATCTCATCATCATCAACATCATCGCCTCCAAACTTAAGCCTTAGATATCTTGCTTGTCTTTCAACTGGAATAAGATTAAAGATGATGAGTATTTTTCTATTGTTACAATGAATGCAGAGAAATCATACAAAAAAAAGAAGTAGACCATATGAAACAACTTTCTTCAGCAAAAGTGGAATCCGCCATCCCAACGGCCCCACACAGTCGGCCCCACGACCATCTGTGAGGAGGTAAATCGAAAAGCTGCAATTGGCCACGACGGAGGAGGGGATTGTCTCGACTTTGCCGAGATTCGACCCATGTCCACTTCAGCAACTCTGCTCCGTCGTAACCAACTCAACTTTCACATGAACACTTAGTTGCAAAATAAATTTATATGCATGTCTCAACATATATGCAAGATTAGAAGAAAGATTAATACTACTTAGTGAAAAATAGAATAGAGAAGAATAAACAACTATATTGGCTGTTTATTCTTTAGGATTTTTTATAAATTTTTGCCACTGTGATTGCAGAATTACAACTCAAACCATGGGATCATCCAGAATCTGCTACCAACTTTATATGATTGTCAATTTTGTGATTCAAACCATAGGAATCTTGAATTTTAAGAACCTACACCAATACCTTCTTCTAAGATAGGGCAATCTTCAAAACCAGACAATGAGCTATGGGTCCTGTCTAATGAAGTGAAAAAGATATTGTAAAGAGTTGGTGGTTGGTTGGTTGGTTGGTTGTTGACCAAACAAAAATTCTTTACCTGGGCAAAAAAAAAAGAAAGAGAAGGTAGGTTTTGAGAATCCAATCAAGCCTCTTCCTAGACTGACTAGACGGCTGGCATTGAAGTAAAAAAAACAGCTTGGTGCTTGAAGCTCCCGCCAATGCGGGATCCTGAGAAAGGGCTGGACCACATTGATTCTAATGTACACAACCTTACCTTACATTGCAAAAAGTTGTTTCCGCAACTCAAACCTATGACCACAAGGTCATACAACAACAATTTTACCATTACGCCAAAGCTTTCCGTCAGACTGGCACTGAAGTAACCATCAAAAATAGAGAAGAGAATATTGACTTTCGCAATTCAATCAAGCCTCTTCCTAGACTGACTAAATTGATACTAAACTAATTGACAAAAAGAGAGTAATCACTTATTATACTTCAATGTAGATTCCAACAACATTAAGAACTTGAGCAACTGACCAGAAAAGCTCTATGCACAACATGACTTCACAGCAACTTTTCTGATTTGCATCACTAAAAAAGCAAAGGCGGCAATACTAACCCACCAAGAAATGTCAATATCACTCCCTTTAGATCAACAGGAAAGCTTGAAAAATGTTTGTAACTCGATAGAGTCAAGTTAAAATTTGTTGAACCAAGAGGTCAAGATAAACTAAGGGCTTAGAAGGTTGCTCATAGAGCAAGAAAAAATCATGGTCATAATGGGTCGAGTTGCATTCAAAGAGACTTAGTGCTAAGGGACCAAAGGTCTAGCAAGATGAAGTAAAGGGCAAGAAGCATTGATGGCATCAAACACTTAAAGAAATGTGAGTTATCTGAGAGACTACACGAGAGAATGTAATAGGCTGTATTCCTGGCTAAATCCTACCTAGCAGTTTGTACGACTACAAAAGAATGAATTTCAGGTTGTAATCAACATTTGAACTTGATTTGGGAGCTTCAAGCAATTTTAGTTAACTAGAGGTTATTTTCAATCAAGTGCAATGATGAGTTGATTTAAGAGTCAACTGTATATGCGCTACTCCGATACAGAAATGTTTTTTTTGGCTTTAAACACATGAAGAAAGAACTTAGTCAATTGAAGATATTGAGTTGACAAGGTAGTCCATTGTTCAAAAACAATGGTCTTCTATTATGTTCAAGTCAATTGGAGAGGCCTTCAAATGACTAGAAATCTACCATTGGAGGATAAACTTGTTATCATAGATATTAAAATTGAATACAAATGATTTGAGTTGATCGAAAGTTTAAGAATCGACTAGAGAAGTTCTAATTTACTAGCAAACTATTTGTTGGCAGATAAGCTTGTTAGCTTTAGCATTTGAGACGAGTAAACTTGGTTTGCGTTGAGTCAATTGAATGTTAAAGCAATCGACTGCACTAGTGTTTGAGTCATATGGCAACTAATCGTTGGATGATAAGAATTTCATATTTGCCTTTGAGTAGACTCAAATCATCAATTAAAGTTGAGCACCAATATCCATTTGAGCAACCTTATCTACAAATTTGAGGGTGGATTTTGCATATAAAGGGGTACAAGAAGACCTCAAAGAATAAGAACTATTACATCTTCTTTAATACTCTTTGTCCCTAGACGCTTCCAAAACTTCCAAGACCACAAAATCAAATTAGCTTTAGATCTTGTAAGATATCTTACAACTTTTGCTCTCCTTTTATTTTTCTCTTATTATATCAACTATAGAGAAAAGAGGAGTGTTTTTCACTTTTTAAGCAATAGTATTCATCTTATATATCTTATATCAAGAGTAACCATTTTTATGAGACTTTCAGTGCTTCTTGTAAAGAAGAGTTTTATAGTGAATTTTCAAATAGTGATTCACCAAACTTATCTGAACACCACACAAGGGACTAAACCGCCTTAAATTTTCTTTTTGAAATTGCTCTTGATTGCCTTTTTATTATTTGCTTAGTGTTTACATTCTCATATTCTAACTAACAAACATAAATATTTGATGGTCAAAAATTTGCTTTAGCCTTACTCTTACAAGAGAATGGAATTTTAATTTTCAAGTTATTTACTATACAAACTACTTGTCTAGTTAATGAATATTAGATCTTATTTTCTTGCCCTGCTTTAAGAAATTAAATTTTTAATATTTTAATTAAGATGATGATTACCCTTATTTCTCAAGATTCACATCCACAATTCATCTTCTTCGCAGGTTAATTTCTTATTCATGCAATGGCGCACCTAGGATGGCATAAATTGCAATAGTTAGACATCAACTAGTTCAATTCTCGTCTTTTGTACCCTCTCATATGCTAGAATCTTCTATCCATTGATTTGCTTTTTTTTTCTTGTATTGTTTTTTGAAGTTTTACACTAAAGACTATTTGAGATGAGTTGAATATGATTAGATAAAGAGAATCATTTGATTACAACATAAAATCATGATGTGAAGCTCCTTGAACTTCTTGATAGAAAATCCTTCCTAGAGAAATTATTGGATACCTAAAATCATAGATTTAGACATCATCTTGTTTTGAGTGGTTGAAATGTCATGTTCCACCAATAAACCAAAATTGGCTAAGTCTAGCATATCTCCTGCATTAAACTGTTTCATCTGATGTGATACTGATTGAAATAGAGAAAGTACTGAATGGATCTGATGCAAGCAAGTCTTGATACCAGTGAATAAAGATGAAGGACGAAGGATATGGGAGAAGGAAGATGTCTGATGTAGCCATTGCCCAATCAAGATAGATAGTAGATAAGATGGGTGTTCATGCAAAGGTGATGTGGGAAGACAAGGATCAAAGAGGAAGAATTGTGAGATAGCATCAGTGTCATGGAGGAGAAAGGTGAGTGGAATTATAATTAATGAGTGGGGACAATAGAATGAGGTGGCATGGGGGACAATAGAGTGAGGTAACATAGATGAGTGGAGATTTTTTATTCAACACATTATCTAGTTGCTCCTGTATTAGAAGAAACATACAAGGTACAAATAGAGTAAACAAATAAAACATCTAAATCATTTTGGCATTCTGAAGCATTCAGCACAACAGAGGTACTATAACTCCAATACACCAGTGTGAAATAATAATTAAATCCTTGCCTAAATTACCATACATATTGTCATGTTGCACTGCTCATCTATTCACTATATTGTGATTTTAATTATGCTACATGGTACAAGAATATGAACAAAGTTTTCAATGTTTGTAATAGTATAAAATAAAGTAAGGCATATAATATGATATAATTATTAGGAAATTTTATGAAAAGCAAATTGTAGGAAGAAATTTTAAATTAAGTTGCATTTGGAAACTGAATAAGATCTCAATAAAATTATATGTCATACTTACTTTTATCAGCAAAATCTTTCTCTTTAATGCTATAACTAGGCCCATCAAATTCCTTGTCATCGTCATCGTCATCGTCATCGTCATCGTCATCGTCAGTATCATCCTCCTCTATCTCAGCATCTTCACTACCCTAAACATCAGTAGAAGAACAAGGCTTAAATAAATAAATCAACATAAGAGGATAGATACAGAAATGAGAGTTGAATAATTACTAGCAGAAAATATGCAGTTGCATGCACATACATATTGCTTACAATTTAAAAAAATCATAATAGCACCCCTCTTTTTCACTAATATCAAAGCAGTGCACATCTTTGAAAAAATGAACCACCCAATTTGTATCATCTACCTAGTATTGCCTTATTGAACTGATTTAAACAATGATTTGAAATCTTGTACCATCCTAGCAAAATGGTATCGTTCCAATAAATCACCGAAACTCAATACCACTCGACACCAAGGTTTAAAATTTCAAGTTTGTAGTTTCGATCTTTGACTGGAAAGATATAGTTCCAATATCGCGTCGACGCTCTGATGCATGGTGATAGCAACAGACTAGAGGTTAAAAAAGGAAGGAAATAAAGCAAAGGAAGAAGACATTGTCTATGTTGAGTGGTATCGACTTTCAATAATTTACCGAAATGTTATGTTCCGACCGTTTCACTGGCATGATACAAGATTTAAAACATTGCTCAACACAAACATTGTTTCTTTCCTATGTTTCATTTCCTTCCTTCTTCAACATCAATCCATTATCGGCACCATGCATCAAAATATCATGCATTCCCATAAAAAATCGAAACTTCGACATGGCTCGAGATTTTGAACCTTGGTTTAAATCAATTTTGGATGAAAAGAAAAAAAACTCAAACCAATCATCTCCTGTCCTACCCAACTTCATCTCTTCCTCTACTACCACATCACCTCTCCACTAGCATCTTCTAAGTCGCTGCATCAAAACCATCTCCTTCTTAATCTCTTCCTATCCTCCTCAAGGTCCTTGCCACTTGGCACTCCCCTTCTCAATGTCACCTCTATTGTCAAGCTTCTACTCTCCCATCCTTAGGGCCCCCCCTTCCCACCTGCCAAAACTCCTTAAGTTTCTCTTAACCTCCAAGACTCACTCAAGTATGTTATTATGAATTTCCAATCAAAATGAAGAGTTTGACTAAACTATTCTTGTACCTTGTTAGAATATTTAGAAATAAATATTCTATTAAATATTCTATTTTTTTTATATAGAATAAGTCGTGTAGAATAGGTCCCTATATCAATGTATAAATAGGGGTTTGGCTCAATAATAAAGTAAGTTATTCCATAATATTTTACATACCTGATCATTATCAAGGGGGAATACCATATAAATTTTTTCTAAAATTGTTATTTGTAAAAGAGAATTTGTTTAGAGAAAATGTATGTTTGGCAATTCCATAAGGAAAGATGATTTAAGGATTATGTTTGGCATTTGTCTAATATTTTTGTTTAAATAATTTTTCATTAGGAATTTATTGTTATATTTTGTTAGAAATGACTATAGATCATTTCTTGCGCATCATTGTTGGTTTAATTCCAATGCAATGACACTTGCAAACGTGCTCTTAATACCAAAATTATTGTTTCAGATAGAAGACTGATGATTTGAGCAATCAATAGGGAAAAGGAACAATTTCTTAATAAATTGTTTAATTTTCACTGTGCACTTGTTAGTGGTAAATTCAATGTTGTTAGCTTTTGAATGTGTTCTTATAACATGCTTGTTGTATGTAGAAGATTTGTGATAAATACCCTCTATAGGGAAAGAAACAATTTTATGTCAAATTGTCCAATTGTAATTGTTTGCTATTTTAGATGTAAAGAATGGATAGCTCGTTGATATTGTTCTTGTAGCATGGTTGTTACTTGTGATAGAAGCTATTTTTCTCTCAATAAAAAGAATGAACAATTTCATAAGAAGCCATCTAATTGTAACAGTTGGCCATGTCAAAGTTCAGATCCACAGATCCCTCCTTATTATGCCTTGAATGTGATGTTGTAACAGTGGTGTTGTTGTAATGAAGGATGGTAATCTTAGCCCTCAACATTAAAAATAAATAGTCTAGCATGAAACTATTCAAATATTCATCTTAACACTTTAATAATAGTAATAATAGATATTATTTTCTAAACACTTTTCTTTAAAAAAACATAGTTGTTTGTGATGAATAATCGGTGGTTTTGGCCCATAGAATGAAATAACAAACGAAAGGGATGGAGATAGGGAAGAGGGCAAAGAGTGGAAGGACTGGGAGGTGGAAATGAATAGACATGTGATGAAACAGTGAGATTTGCAAACAATAGAGAGCTTGAAGAAGACCCAATGGTGGAGGAGATGGCATTGATGGGGAGAGGATTGAGAAAGAGCTTGAGGGGGAGAGGGCTTTAATGCAGATGGACGTGAGGAGAAGATGGCCATGAAAAGGGGGCACAGATGACTAGTTAAGGATATTTTTTTGCAACTATAATTGATTTAAACCGACCAAATAAGGGCATAATAGAAGATGACAATCTAGGGAATGCTCCTTCGGTAATTTTAAAAGAATAATACCTCTATGATATTCATGAAAAAAAAAAAAAGAGAAGCTCTTATGATTTTTGCCAAATCAACAATAAAAGATTAAATAATTGAATTTATATTTGTATAATTATTGTTAAATAGTGAAAACCAAAAGCACTTGGGAGTATATAAGATTTAATGGTTAAGGAACATACAATTCGTCAATAAGTCTACAAATATAAACACACAAAAAAAGTAGATAAAAATTCTAGTATCAATTCTGTATATACTTCTCACCTCAAACTCAAATACAGGCTCCACTAAATCTTCATCCTCTGATTCACCTACCCATGCAACAAATAAACTTCAGGAATTTCAAAGAATCCATGCTGGAAGGAATTATAATCATATCAAATCTCACCATGATCGTCATCGACATCAAAGGGAATGATATCCCGCTGCTTATGAACTGCAAGTTTGAGATAACTCAGATTATTACAAAATGTCATACGAGAAAAGCTAAAAGATGTCAGGCAAAATATTAGTTCTTACATTCATCAATCTCATCATCGATGCAAGTGTCTCTTAAGGCATCCTTGTCCCTTGAGTGAATTTTGCTTCCGCTTATTGCCTCTTTTCTTGGTCTCTTGGTTCCTTTTCCCATGACCCAAATTGCCTAAACTGAATACATTAGACAAAATGAAATCAAAAAAATTAGCAAATGAAATCAAATCAGGAAAAAAAAAAGGGAAGCAATTTTCACGAACAAGACGTTTAGGCTGCCAACGACATCTTAGCCACGACGAAAAGCAAAACAAAGAGAAAGGGAAGAAATAGATCGTTGGAGTGCAAGGACTCGCCTACCTCCGGAGAAGTGAAAAGTGAAGCACGACGCCGATCTTAGCTTCTGAAACCCTAGATTGCTGATCGAAAGAGCTTTCTCTTTGATATTGGCAGTGTGATTCCCCCGGGGCACGGCAAGAAGTTCAGGGGCACGGCGGCTGATTCTCGGCGTCGAGGGTTCGATTCTCCAGCAGCGCCTTTATCGGACGCCTCGAAAACCCGGTGTGCTGGGCTGCCAGGCTGCATGCGGGCCGACTCGTTTCTTAGTGGGTCGGACCGTATCTCTCGAATTTAATAAAAAAATATGGGCCGTATAATTTTGATGAGATTTATCAAACTAAATTTACAATACACTACTCAAATAAGAGGCGAATTACAGCTTTGCCATGATTTATTTATTTAAAGATTAAATTAGATTTGTTTAAATAATTTAATTTAATTTAAATTCAAAGATTAACTATACATGTGTGATTACACTAATACCCTTGGTTCGATATAACTAGACCGAACCGAATCAAAAATTTTCCGGTTCGATTTGGTTGAATTGTGAACCACTGCCTTGTCAAAGCAGTCTGAAATTACAGTATAAAATTACAGAAGTTGCATAACTTAATTATATTTGTTGTTGTGACTCAGCAACAATCAAAATGTGAACTTATACATAATCCAGTAGGCCCTTCTAAGAAGTAACTGAATGAAGCAAATAAGTTATTACAATTTATTATAATGTATGGACCACAGTAATCCAACCAATGATTGATGAAATCTGATCAAATGAAACTTCAACAAAATGCAAAATCTTGTATTGCAACACTAGACACTGAGACCTTGAGCATTTAAGACATAGCAAAGTTAGATATTTAATTCAGGATGTAAAGAGACTAAAGTATAAAGATCCCTTATTTGTGAGGATAGATCAATAGGCCACACAGACAGATCTTCAGCTTCCCATTGCATCTCTGTGCAATAGGAAATTGATTACCCAAAAAGATAATTTTGCATAAAGTTTATTGGAGAAGTTTACGAGGGGATAAGACCCATGCAATGGTCCCTAAGTAGTTGACACTTATACGGATTGATAATGAACCTGACGATGATGATTATTAAATCTCTATGCTAAAATTTTAAATTGTGTATTTTATAAATTTTATGATCGTGATCTTGAAGATGGTAATGTCACGACCCGGAGGTGTCGTTCCCGCCTTCGGGAGGTACCTCACTCGGTGACAAAATAGTAAAGGAACCATTACAATAACAAAGATATATCATAAAAGAACCATCCATAGTTTTATTAGATAAACTAAAATGAGACTGAGTTCGTACAACCATTTATTAAGTCTAGGGACAACCACTTGTACTTATAAAGAAAAGAAATTGACATAACCCATCAACAAAAGTAAGACAAACCAAACGTAGTACGTCAAAGTCTCTGAGCAACTCTAACACAAACTGGACCAGGGTAGTATTAGATCTGTGCCTGCAAATCTGGAAGCCAAATAATGTAGAAGTTAGCCAAAGGCTAAGTGGGTAATCAGAAAGGATGTGCATGAATGTAATCTTAATTAAGAAGCAAAGGAATTAGAGTGGATCATAAATTCATATTGTCACTTTCAGTTCTTGTACAGTTCTCCATTGGTACATAATATAATATCTGTATACATATATATATATATACCTCTATTCATCATTCTCTTCATTTATTATCATATAAAAGTCAGGTAATATTATTATTATTT
>JBBMKF010000074.1:6451803-6461929 GCA_037834155.1 Curcuma caesia | reverse complement strand
ACACAAGAGAATGGTTTTCCTCTTGAGGGAGGCTCTTTTTTTTTTTTTTTTTTTTTTGTGTTTTTTGCTTGTTAGACCAGTATTTCAGAATGCTTGTATGTACTTGTTTCTCCAAGATCGTTCCCTAGCAGTGAAGTTTAGCTAATAAAATTTGAGTGGTGCTGTACAAGATTGACTTTTAAATGATATTGAAAAAATAATATATTGACCTAGAAATATAAAGTATGGTGATATTTGTCTTGCATTTCTTGTTTTTTTTTTACACTTTTACTATTCTAATAGTAATTCAACATATCTGAACCCTTTTCTCACTCTATGTGCAGATGTGCAATCATTTCGTGGTTGGATTTCCATATGATTGGGACCATTATATTGAGGATTATTACAGGATGAGAGCAACTTGTAATCCCATGAAGTTATCATCTCATGATCGAATCCCTGTAGATTCAACTTACAGTGCAGGGAAAACATCACCAGTTCATCTTGAAGAGTTTTCATTTGGTAGAGTGCGGAAGTTTTTGAGCTCTGCTGGGAACAAAGTGACAGATAGCTTTATCGCCCTTCAAAAAATTGTTAACAATAGAATGGATCTGGAAATGCAAAAATTTGTATCATTGCCCGTGGATGAACTTAGTAAGTGTGTGGACAAAAATGATGGAACAGTGGTTGGTTCTGTTCCATCATTCAAGACTTATGCTGAGGGTCCTCTCTTTCTCCGAGTAAAAACTTAAAATAAGACCCTTTTGGTGTCTATCTTTTAGTAAGACTGGAATAAAGAATTAGTTGCGCAGCTCGTTTAAGTGTAATTTATGATTAGGATGCGATCAGATGGCTCGCTTTTTCTTCTGCTACTGGTTACTGCTACTGCCGCTGCCGCTGTCTTTGTTTTGTTCCTGAATCCTGATCCGCTGCAGGCGGAAATGGAAGCTGCAGCTGCTCTTCTTCTTCTTCAGATCGGCTGCAACGCTGCTTCTTGCTTCGCGCTTTGCTTTTTGGCTTGACGGCCGTCGACGTCGCTAATTGCAAGTGTAATATATATTCCTTCTGCTGTTTACAGTGCTTTCTTCTCGATCGCATCGATCGGTTGATTTCTATAAGCTGAAAAAAGGGGTGGAGTCTGATCGTCCGGGAGCGATGGAAGATCTGTTCTGCATACACCCGGGAATCTTGCAGAGCGCCGGGCACGGCGGCGGGGAGGGGACGGCGATGGGGTCGCTGACCAGCGAGGCGTCGGAAGTGACGGGCAGCAGCGCCGCCGGCTCCGATCTGACGGACATGCTCAAGGCCCAAATCGCCAGTCACCCTCGCTACCCTGCTCTTCTGTCCGCCTACCTCGACTGCCGCAAGGTTCGACTGCGACCCTGCACCATCACGCAAAGTCTCAGTTTCTTCTCTCTTAGCTTCGAACTGATTCAGGTCGGCGCGCCGCCGGAAGTCGCGACGCTGCTGGAGGACATCGAGAGCGAGCGGCGCTCCAGCGCGGCCTGTACCGGCGAAATCGGAGCCGATCCGGAGCTCGACGAGTTCATGGTACGAGCCAACAGTTTCCTTCTAGCTCCTAGCTATTTCCCATAGCCCTCGTAGCTTTCCATCACTTCAATTGATAAGCCATGACGTCTCTCTCTCTCTCTCTCTCTCTCTCTCTCTCTCTCTCTGCGACCAACTGTGCACACCATACTCAAATCATACACACCTATACATACCTACAGGAATCATATTGCTTAGTGCTGCTGTGCTACAAGGAGAACCTCTCCAAGCCCTTTGAAGAAGTCTCATCATTCCTCAACCACATCGGCGCGCAGCTCGCCGCTCTGTGCCCTTCGTCGTCCATACCAGCCGCCGCCATGAACATGGCTCTACCTCCAGGTACCTTAATCATTTCTCTGCTATAAATTAAAGAAAGTTTACTGCAAATAAAGATTCATTGCAATAGTCCGTAATGAGCAGTCAAATCGCGTCCATGCAACTGGCGTGCAGCTATGTAGCTGCTGTGTCAGAAAGTGGTGGTGGCATAGGGGATCAGTCGGACGTTGTACATCGCTTTCCTTCTTCTTCCTCCTCCTCCTCCTCCTCTTCTTCTTCTTCTTCTTCCATTAACTTATATATTAGCTTAACAGTGCAATTCCTCACCCGTACTAGTCTGTACTTTGTTCACTTTTTTTTTCTCCTCTCAACTTCAAAACTATATAAAAGCTTACCAATAGTAATACATGTTTCACTATATTTGTCATCGTTTGTCTTATTATTGAGATTAAAAAAAACAAGATGAAGCATGTAATTAATTAGCAGTGTTGGAAAAGGAACAGTATATTTGCTAAAATTAACTTTGGTTTTAATTTTATATTCATATTTATCAACTTTGAATGCTTATCAAGTTATATAGGAACTCTTGAAGCCAATTGTGAGCTTATTGATTAGTTAGTAAGATGTTTGATTAGAGAAGTGCAACACCTAGTAGTCTTGCTATTTATAAAATCTCTAATTTTTTCACCATACAGAATCATCTTGAAACCAGTTGCTTCGAACGGCCGCATCGTTATGGGTTTGCTCTTGATTGTTTTTTAATCATAAATTGTGCATAAAAATTGATCATTTGTATATGAGTTACAAATATATTTGCTAATATTGTTGGATGAATGGCTAAAGAGGCATATATATTTCTTAAAATCATAGTTTGAAATGTTTTTAAATTTGCACATTGATATTGACATTAGTCTTCGATCGAATTGTATTTTCTTGTGTATTTCAATTAACTACAATTATAAGACTTGTATGGTAGGATTGTAAGTTCCTTTATATGACTGGATGAGGTTATGACGACTTGCACCACTTTTAGAAGCATGTTGCCTCAAACCATGTACTTCTATATCTAAATTGAATATCTTTGAAATATGGAACAATGTCAACCATTATGATACACAAAGTAGAAGAATAATATAAACACTAAGAAAAATAAGAGTAATTAATGAGATTCAACGTAAGCTTATATTCACAAAAGATGTTAAGTTTTTGTAATATAAGAGAAAAGTACACTAAAAATTAGACAAATTGGTGTTCACACAATGCATAAGAGACCTTTTATCAATTTACCCCAACTCCTTTCGTATCACTAATAGAGGAAAAAAAAAGTTTAGATCTAGTACTCTTTGGACATTAAAAACTTGTACAATTTTTGTTTGCAAGCCTCTCGGTCTCTCATAAACTCTAAATGCAACCTATGACATTTTAAAGATTAGAAATGCTCAACTAGTGAGAAATTCATGATCATCATGAAATTTCAGCGGTTACCATGTAAATAATAGTCGCAAAACCCTAAACTAGTGTTTAATTAACAACCTCAAGATAAGTGGGCCTAATTTGTAGTTGAACTCAATAATCTCCACATTAGTGGTATCTTCACCTCGGTAATATGTTATTTAGTTACTTTAATTGAAATTCTAAGATGCCTCACTCTATCTTGACCTAGTGCGTGTGCAACTGAACCACTAGATGCAACCATTCAACTATAGATAGATCCATTTGATTCGTATAAGTGCAATTGTACATTAAGTGATTGTATATAATTAAAGTATTTTAATGTGTTTGATAAAGAGTTTAAGTTTGCTTTGTCTATTTTATGGGTGTGTATGAACTTTGCAAGGAATTAGTAGAAAGAACATGTAGCTTGCAGAGCTTGACTTGGTGGGACCAAGAGCATTTTGACTTAATGGCGCAGAAGACTTCTAGAGATTAGTGAAGGTAGGCATTAGATATTTGAATGACTGCACAACGAGGAGCATTGAGTAAGGTAGGTTGACAACTTTTTCAACAATCATAGAAGGTGGGCTTTTTATGGCCTGCTTAGGTGTTATCGTGAAAGATGACATGTAGAATGAACCAAGGGCTTATTGCATTCAAGAAATGAGTACTTAATAAGAGATGAATTCTTGGGCAAAGTAAAGTTGCAACAATAGGAAAAGATTGTAGATAGAGAGTAGGGGATGATAGTCAATCGATTTTCTTTTGATGTTCGTATCTACAATAGAGTTAGTACGCATGGAAAATATAAATCAACACAAATATAGAACACAAACTATAAATCAATTTACATGATTAGGCAAACCTCAACTCCCATATAACGGTCTATGATTGTTTTAGGAGGTAAAGAAACCTCTTAAAAATTTGAGCTCATACACAGGGAATACAAATGATAAGGAAAAAAAATATAGATTACAATAATAGAGCTTTGCTTTGTTTTGCTTTCTTTCATTTTAAATTACTCAGAGAAGGCTCATTCATATGCACATAACTGCTACCAAAGACTCCCCTTAAACCACCTCTTATAGAGCTCTTGTTGTTAATAATCATTTGTTGGACCAACTAATTACTTACCCCCAATTGACTAATTGCTTCAGCTGAGTTGACTCATGCATGTAGTCAACCGTTCTGGTCCATCTAATTGATAGATCCACTGTAACACCTGCATCATCAACCGAATCTGTCGTTTGTTGGAACATTCACCCCTTAAGTGGTTGGTGTGACCATGGGTTTTAACTTTTTGATAAAGGGTTTAAGTTAGGCTTTACGTTTGTCTTTTATATGTGCACCAAGGTTGTGAGCACCTAGTGGCTCAAGATCTGCAGAGAAGGGTGGTACATGACACTTGAGGGATTGCAGGACAAGAAGCATTAGAGGCAGTGTTTCCTAAGAAGCAGACTACATAAATGAAGCAAAGAGGATGACATGGGGAGAGAACTGAAGGTTCAGTGCATTTGAGGGACGAGAAGCTTGATGTGAGATGACTAGAGGCAAACTAAGTAAATAAATGAGAAGGATGATACAGAAAGGGAGCCAAGGGCTCGGTACCTCTATGGGACAAGGAGCTTAATAGGAGAACATCTCGTGGCGGAAGACAACTATCAATGAGTTGAGAGTTGAAAGCAAATGTGCTCAAGCGAGGGCTTGAGGGTAGTTTTCATTCTAGGCAGACTAGGCCATTAGATGGGCTATAGTTGACATACCAATACTCGTTGATTGAAGGAGTCCTTTGGTCGACTGATGTATGAGTCGACTGGATAGTTGACAAAGTGACTAATTTGTTCACTCTCCACTAGTTAATTGTAGCCTTTGAGTAGTTGTCTCATGTAGGTTGGATGAAATAGTTGTTGGTGAAGATGAAAGAAACAATCACGATTTGTAGTTGATTGGTGAATCTTGGATGAAGCAATCGTCAAGGGAAATGCAAGAAACCGTCACATGCTGCTGGAACCTATCTGATCAGTTAATTGATGGTGACAAAGTAATCGACTGATGTGTAATATTAGGGGTTCTAGAGGCACGAATTAGACACAACAAATCATATTTTTCATGGTAATATTTTGTCTTTATTTGTGCTTTCTTGTTGAACCCTAGAATTTTTTTTTTTCCTCTTGTGCTATCTTTGGACGATGTGTAAGTGATTTCTCGACATCTGAGACTCAACTAAAGAGGAGAAAGTAGAAAGGATTCCGAGTGATCTACTACACGGACCATAAGTTGTGGATTAGGAACTTGGGATTTGTCAAACCACATAAAGGCATGGGCATGTGTTTGTGCTTGTGTCATTTTCCACTGCTAATTTGCAATTAACTTTTCTAGGATCGCAACAAGAGAATAGGTATTTTATTTGTAGGCACAAACAATATTCACCTCCTTCTCTATCCACCGTCTGCTATAACTTCATACACCAACAAGTGGTATTAAAATTAGGTTCCTCTTCTACAGACTAACTTCCATGAGAGCATCATGGAGACAATGGTCAAGATATACGAAGCTCTATCATATGATGAAAATTTCAATCTTTTGGAAGAGATGAATGGATGTTTAGTTCCAGATTGATTTTGGAAAGAGGGGTTTGAAATCCCAGTAGACAATAAAGGAAGAAAGCTCAAGAAGAAGTGGACAAAAGAGAAAATCGAAATTGGGGAAAGTAACTCGAAATGTATATTGTCTGTATTTTCGATTTTGCCTAATAATTCTTTGAGCAAAATAGGGGATATAGGAATGCTTAGTATCTTTCTGAAATAGCATTAAAATTCATGAGAATCCTATACAAGAGGAGGAAGCCTAAATAGAAGACAATTGAAGAGGATCTTGAAAATTGAAGAAAATTTAGAAACTTCACAAGTTAGAGGAGGTTATTCAAGCTCAAACCATTGAGGATGTCATGGTGGACTCAAGATTATCTTCAACGGATGACTTACCTGAAGAAACATCCACCTCTTCAAGAAGTCAAGAGGAGAGCAAATCAATTGAGGAACAAATTTTGAAACATTAATCTTCAAGCCCCTCATCCCAAGTTAAAAGTAAAAATTACATAATTTATTTTGAGTGCAATCCAAGAAGGAATTACAAGAGCACGTGCCCACTCTTTCTCATCGAGAAAGAGGTAAAAGTAAACTCTAAACTTGGTGAATTTCATAGTTATTAAAGGTGCTCACTTGGCTATGCCTAGGTGCAAGGCGCAGCTAGGCAAGCCTCTTGCGTCTGGTCGCCTTAAGCACACAACTTGTGAGAGGTGACAAGCGTGCTTGAGGCTCAATTTTTCTTGCCTCATTGAAGCGGGACGTACAAGCCCAAAAAAATTTTTTAAAGCCCAACCCAAATCTTTAATTATCTTTTATTTAATTACATAGTATGATATTTATCTCTGTGCTTGTGAATGAAACTAGAGTGATTTAGAACATACAAGTATAAATATTTAAGGAAATATTAAATAAATTTATAAAAAATAAAATTAAAATAATTTTTTATTTTGTGTGAATCTTCATTCCAAAAGAAATAGGTTTAAACAAAAAAGACTAAATGATTTAGTTTTTATTAAGTATAATAGGATTTTGAGACGTCGATATGATATGTGTGACATTGTAGCCCTATTTCTTTAGATGAGATAGATAATAGCAATGAATGGTTGATGGGGGATTGAATAATAACACCAGTGAAGAAAATGATTTAGTATTTGATGATGACAATTTGACTTGGGGTGAAGTTGCACGAGCTTTTGGAGTTGGTGAAGATGCCTATGATATCACATCTTGAGTTTCATCTTCAAAGGAAGTAAGGGCAACTACATCAAAAGGAATTAAGAGAAGATCTTCTACAAGTCAATTTATCAATGAAGAGGAAGAAATCGATCTTGAGGAAACTGCTGAAGATTCAGCTATATAAATCTAAAACATCTAAATCTAAAACATCTGGCGATGATGATAATGATTTAGATATTTGAAAATTTTTTTCTTTAATTTGAATTATGCGTATAATATATTTATTTGTTATGAATTTTATATTTACATTACTGTTTAATATTTTATGGACTATAATTTTATTAGTGAAATTTTTTTAACAAAGTCTCTATATGTATTTGAATTATAAAAATTTATATTCAGAGCGCCTTGGGTAAAACGTGTCTCATTTTACGTCATGCGTCTAAGGTCCTATAGTACCTATGTGCTTTTGGGCGCCTACGTCTTAAATAACTATGGTGAATTTGATTTGGTCACTAACCCAAATTGTAGGAAGAAAGAAGTGAAGAAAAATCATATTGTATACTTCACTTGTCAAGAAAGGGTTCCTAAATGTCCAAAGAGGAAAGTAGCGAAGAAGACAAAAAGGGAATGGAAGAAACTTTGCGCCTGAGTCAAGAGGGTTCCTTATTTGAATTTGAATGCTAATTTAATTTTTGCCATGCATAAGAGTAACTCATATCTTAATTTTCCAATGCATAAGCTTCAATTATCATGATACATTTAGAGTGAGACTGCACGATAAGTGTTGGGGCGTACGGGTAGCTTTCATGATAAGGTCACCTTAGGAAGATTGGGATAAAGTGCATACGGTACAAAATACCTAGTTAACTGTGTTGACCCTAGCTTAGTTTGGGTGCTAATCATTAGCCTTTAGAGAATCCTAGAATGAGCAACCATTGCAAATTGAATTTACATTTTTGTATTGAGAAACTTGTAACAAAAGTGAGATATTAGAATGATACTCACGATAAATTTATTCATGGAACTTTTTGAAAAGCTAGGTCAAATTTAAAAATTATTATGATTTCTCAAGGAATTTAATTTTCTAACTTAAATTTGGCATGGAACAAATGTGTTTATAAAATTTCACATTTTTTGAAGTTCTCTTCGATTTATAGTAAAATTCTAAATATTGGCACACATTACATCAACTTATGTTTAAACGTTACTCTTGCTCTTGACAACAAGGTTATAAGCACAATTAAGAGAACATAAAACACAAGAAAAAATAGTTTACAAAATCGCTAGCACGTAGGTTTAGCAACTCCTATGCTCCTAATCCACGACATATGATCTGTTAGTGGATTACTCCAAGAAAGCACTAATATCATTCTCCTTCTCAATTTGACTATTGAAGGTTGAGAAATCACTTACAAGCTCAAGGATTAATAGGTTCACAAGAAAGGAATAAAAATCAGCTCTATTTTGCCGGTCCTAGAAGTTTACATCACTTCTTTTATACCATTCAAATCTATGTTGCAAATCTACCTATTGTACAACAGATGACTGATCCTCGCGATCGTATCATGTAGTAATCGCATCATAATCCTTTTTTGCTTTCCACATCAGCCACCAATCGATTGGTAACTTACAATGAGTCCATCAGTCAACTGAAGTCATCAGTCGACGCTTTAGTCAAGCATGAATAGAATCATTTTATTCGTTGGCTCTTTAGACCTAGTCGATTACACCGGTCTACTAATCTTCCAATTGACTAAAATGCACATTAGTCGATTCTTCCTAATCATAATTCTTAGGTTATCACAACTTTAAGGTTTCAATTGAATTAATTTAGGATATTTGGTTCCCAATCACTAGTTGACTATTGCCTACTGTTGATCCTGACTATAAGGTCGAGTTTGTCTACGTTGAGTTCTATCCTCATCCTAGTGATATAGGTCTCTCAACTCACAATTCTCTGGAGACTTACCATTACATCTTCATTTTGCCCCTTGGCTATCTCCCATCGACTTATTTGGTCCTCAGTTGCACTTGAGCCCTTGACTTTTTTGTGTGACATCCTTATGCCTCGTGCTGAACAATTGTCGTCCTTGTTGCCTCGATACTTCTGTATTCCTTGGCAATATTCTTTAATCTCTACGGACCTTGAGTAATCAAACTGTCAAGTTGGTCACGCTAGGCCAATACACAGAGCTGCTCCAACACCACTTTAGTCGTGCTCATCCTACGATCCTTCGGATGTCCCATACAATGGATCTCCAAACCACTGAGTATACCACCTTGGTTATGCCAAGAAAACATCCAACACTCGACCGTGTCGAGCCATGAGCTCTCCAAGCTCCGTATGTTTTTATGTAAGTCTTTGTACACTTAAACACATACATTAAATACATAGGGCAATGTCTAATTTAAATCCTTTGTCTAAACATCAAAATCCACAGTCATATCAATCACTTGGGGCACGATTTACACTATCTATCCTTTTTAATGTTTCCAGTTAAGGAAACCAACAACAACAATAATATGCTTATGGATATGTACATTAAGCCTCCCCTTACACATAAGCTTCTCCTAGAATTAGGAATTTTCCATAATGCACAAGGCTCCTATTACTTTTTCTCTCTTCTCCCTTTAATTTTAAATAAGGTTACTCCTCATCCCAACATAGGAGAGAATAATGCTTCCCACTCGAACCTTTTCTCTACTTCCTCCTTTGTCGCACATAAAATGGATGCATCAATAATATCCTAACTATTGGTCTCATGCATCTACAATGGCTCTTTACTTATATTCAAAATCGCCATTGGTCCATACATGAATACCAAATCCTATAGCTATTTCCTTAAGCTGAAACCCCATATTCATTTTCCCAGCACAATCCTAATCGACTGAAAATCATTTTTAGTCAACATATTCATCTCTTAGCCAAAGTATCAATTGACTTTTTATCTTTCCAGTTGACCCATTTTGGAAGTTTTTTAAAATCTCACTCGAGCCATTTTTAGAAAAAAAGGGCAGTCCGGTGCACGAAGCTCCCGCCATGCGGGGTCCGGGGAAAGGATCCATTGTACGCAGCTTTACCTTGCCTTTGGCAAGAGGCTGTTTCCAGGATTTGAACCCGT
>JBBMKF010000074.1:6432160-6451703 GCA_037834155.1 Curcuma caesia | reverse complement strand
ACACATAAGCTTCCCCTAGAATTTGGAATTTTCCAAAATGCACAGGGTTCCTATTACTTTTTCTCTCTTTTCCCTCTAATTTTAAATAAGGTTACCCATCCCAACATAGGAGAGAATAATGCTTCCCACTTGAACCTTTTCTCTACTTCCTCCTTTGTCGCACATAAAATGGATGCACCAATAATATCCTAACTATTGGTCTCATGCATCTACAATGGTTTTCTACTTATTTTCAAAATTGCCATCGGTCCATACATGAATACCAAGTCCTATAGCTATTTCCTTAAGCTGAAACCCCATATTCATTTTTCCAGCACAATCCTAGTCGATTGAAATCATTTTTAGTCAACATATTCATCTCTTAGCCAAAGTATCAATTGACTTTTTATCTTTCCAGTCGACTCATTTTGGAAGATTTTTAAAATCTCACTCTAGCCATTTTTAGAAATGCACCAAAAATTCTATAAATCTCTAAAAATTTTGTAAATTTACAGAGTTGCTTGTCTAATCCAAGGCTACTTGCGAAAAATGAATTTTCTCCAAAACTCCTTACCAATCTCATACCCAAAACTAGCTAAATGATTTAAATAAATGTTGACCTAAAATCATCATAGTTTTGATTCCCATTTATTGCATTTGCTAAACTCAAACTGAATTTGCACCCCTTGCATTGGTTTATTTGGCATCCCAGCAATTGAATCTGAATTTCATCTTCTCGAACATTTTCCACACGCTTAATGTCCCCTTAATCTGCTCATTTTTAGGGGTTAAGATTCCCATTCATCTTAGATCCCTTTGGCAAGCATCCTTATCTTAGGATACAAAAATCATGGATCCTAACTTGGCACATGGAGCGTCCCCTAGAGAATGAAACCTTTGACACCCTTCTAGGCCCAAATGCCACCATGACATGGTTCATCCTAGATGGCTTCCGCATACCATAATTGAATGGTACACTATGATTGGATGGATTTTCGACTTTTGTCTTCCTAGCATAAGATGATAATTAGTATCCCAAACCTAATCAATTAGTTTTGGCCCTTTGCCTTTCTAACCTTTGACCTCAAAGCTAAGTTTTCAATTCTAGGTTCATAATCCTATTTGGACTTCCTAGACTTAGGTATATGTTTCCCCTTTTTGGGTTGCCCTTGTAGGTACTTGAATAACCCTCCTAACCTTAGGCACGGTAGTCCTATCATGAACCTTAGACCTAGAGTTATCATATAGGTTAACCTTAGTCATGATATTTAAAATTAAAATTTTACATAGGTAAATAAAATATGATTATTTTTACTGTGCATTATATAAATTTGCATTTGCATTTATCTTTGGAGCCCCCTCTTGATTTGTCTTCAATTTTCTTCCACTCCGTTCACTTCTGTTTTTTTGTCATTTCCCCCTTCTTTGGGTATTGCGCATGGCCACGACCTCTCTCCCCACATGTGAAGCAGACAATATGGTTCTTCTTGTTTACCTCCTTCCTACATTTTAGGTTAGATGAAATATTACACAATTATTTACCTTTTTACCTCTTTCTTCATGAATGGACATTCGTTTTTGTAGTACCCCTTTCAATTGTAGCCAAAACATACAATATGCTACTAGTTCTTCTTTTGGGTGGAGCTACATAGGTGGATGACTTGAGTTTCCAAATTCTCCGTAGTCAAATTTTTCTCTCATATCTTGAAGAGGTGGATGACTCTCCACTCGATTCATCCAACAAAGAGGGTCTCTCGTCCTCATTGATTTCTTCAACTTGTGCACTTTAAATTTCCTTTTTTTCGTGTGGAATTTTTCTTTAAATTCTTCCTCCACAACCTCTTCAGCCTTTTCTCCTTCTTGAACTTTCTCCCTTTGAATTGACTTTTATGAAATTCAATGACTTTTTGTCAAAGCTCCTTGACGTCTTTGTATGCTTCTATTTAACTCAAAATGTGGTAAGCTAAAATCAAAAGACTTGACTTTTTCTTTTTTGTTACCTCTACTATCCATTTCTTCTTTTGAAGAGTTCTTATCTTTCAGAATCTCCTAGCCGCACTGTATGGGTAAAACTATGTCGAAGTCGGTGTCTAACCATGTTTCCATTCTTTTTCTCCATATCCAAAACTTCCCCGTGTGGTGGAAACTTGAATTGCATCCTCTAGTTTTTGCTTAATTAGCAATTGAACCTCTTGAAGTGATATGCTCTAATACCACTTGCGAGTGATCTACCTACTCTTGCTCTTGATAACAAGTTTACAAGCATACTTAACGTAGCAGAAAACACATAAATAAATATATGGCATTTAACATGGTTCGTATCTCTAGGCTCCTATTCTATGACCTATGATCCACCCTGGAGGGCACCACTTGTTGGGATCTTTTATGTGAAAAACAACAATATACGCAGCGGAAAATAGGATCCCTTCCAATGATCCATGCGAAAAATTCGTATAAAGTTATAACTAAGAGTTATACCTTTGTTGTATGCTGTTAGCGTATCTTACTAGTCCTTGGTTCGTCGGATCTCTGCACAATCAGAATAGCCGTGCCTCTAATAGTATCCACACGATCTCGATCTTGATCTCGGAGATGAACCATCTTAGTTGTGCTAGAAACTTGGAATGGTTTACAAGACAAGAGGATCAAAAACACACCTTATGTGTTTCGGCAAGAAGGAGAGGAGGAAGAAGAGGGATGATGAGCACTCACTCTCATTCAAAATTGCAAGAAGCCTTTTTGTATTCATCCAATGAATGCAAAGGATCTTTGCCCCTTGAGCTTCCCCTCCTCTTAATGCCCATGAATCACAATGAATCTAAAAAACTCTTGGTATTTTTTTTGGCTCTTCATCTTCTATTCCTCCAATAAATAGAATGTCTTTTGGCTTTCCTTTTTAATAATATTTTATTAAACTTTTTAATGAACATTATCCATTATTAAGTGGTTGAGTCTAATCTAAATGAGTCTAACTCGGATTAAACTCAATCCCATAATTCAATTAGATTCATTTGAGTTTAACTCAATTAATCCAATTTCGAATCACATTTTAGTTAAAGTAAAATTAAATTATCTTCGAAATATTGTGTTCTTTGTGTGTGACCCAATATGTTCTCATAACGTTGGCAATGCATCTAAACCGCTTTAGACACATAAATAATGAGCGGCATCTAGCAATGCATCATTGCTACCCAAGTGTCGAGAAAGTCAAGATCCGACCTAACCTTTCCATATCTATTATAATGTATGACATTGTCCTTCTATCCTCGAAATCGAGATTGATCAATAAGACATAGACCGTGTCATCCTCTTATCAATCTTTGTGTTTCTTGATCTCCGAGTAGACTTACTCAAGCAAATGAGCTCAATATCTCATATTGACTCATTTGAGCATGTCCATGCATTCTAATAGTCCTTACTCGATCAAGAGGCCCATAGATATCACTTCCATCATATTAGAGGGATAGATCTCATCTACATTACTCACACCCTCCGCATAATTCATTGTACCTAGTGATTGACTTTATAATCCACCCTGTTACAGGTGACATTTGACGATACCAAAGTATACAACTCCTTATGTAGGAAACTGTAGTGATTACTTTAGGTCTAAGGACTATTATACCAATAGTCACTATGAGAAAGCTTATGACACTCATATAACGATCCATGAAACTTTCTCATGGTGGGTCAATTTAGTATTTATTCTCTAATATATACTCATGTATCAACGTGATATCCCATATTCATGACTTGTGAGATCAAATCATCAATTGACCTACATGCTAGTCTCAACGCATTAATATTGTCCTTGTATATTAATACTTGACTAAGAATAGTTAAGAGTAGTGTTCTCTATATCATCTTACTATCAATTCAACCACTTGATATGATACAGATTAGAATCCACAACCCAAAGACATTATAATACTTATTCATTTGACACAAACATGTAAATATAATAACTAAAACTTTATCTTTATTAATAAAATATGATACAAAAGTTTCCTAGTCAATCATCTCATGATTGGCTTTAGGGCTAACACTAACAAAAATAATTTTTTGTTTGTCCAAAATCATGAAAAGAAAAACCTAGGGTAGCGATGTTTTCAAGTTTTTCATATTTTTCACAAAGAACATGAAGAACATCGATAATTATGGTCATTTATCGATGAAAACCATCATTTTATACCAAATTAGGTTTAGGGTTTGGGCGGCCACGACCATGTGGCACGTTGGGCTGAAAAGATGCTCCATAGCCGTGTTGCATAACACAGCTAGGTCGTGTTGCATGCTGAGAAGTCAAGCATGGTAATATCAATTGACACAACTAGGTCGTGTCAAGCACTGTACGCACCCAACGTGGTTGCATACTCAACACATCAACATGATCGTGCCACCCAACATGATCTTATCAATTGACACAACCAGGCCATGTCAGGTGCTGATAGCGTCATTATCGCTCCACCATTTATGTTTCCACTAAGGACCACTTGAGAATTATTAGTGGAGTAAATTACTTCTGTTCAATTCAGTTTCCTAAGGTTTTTCTTAAGTTTATCTATACACGTGCTACTAAAAATAAAATACTTGGCCCAAAAAAATTTTTTTTTAGGCCAGATATATGTTTAAGGGTAGCTTACAACTAACAAATAAATTTTTTATTGTTTAAATTATACGCATAATATATCAACCCAAAGGAAGATATATTAGATGGTTAATTAAGGTCGTGTGAGCTATGAACTTATAAATAGCTCATATAATGTGTCAATTATACACATAATATATCGACACAAAAGAAGACACATTGTGTGGGCAACTAAGATTTGAACTATAATAAAGAATACCGCTAACAAATTACATTTTAGTTTAAAGATTAAAATGTAATATTATATTTGGTATCTAACGTCAGGCAAGATAGCGATTATCCTACGAGCAATATTGATTCCGTTGGTTCGACTGCGAATGTCAAAAATAATCTTCTAAAACTTGTTGATTCAAAAGAATACTAGGAGATAGAGAAATAAATGGCACTGCCAAAAAATATTATTAAATTAAAAACTTCTTTTTTAAACATCAACTCATAAGATATTCTATAAACTCAAACCCTAAGAAAGATTCCTAATAAAAAGAAATTTTTTTTTACAGACTTGAAATCCTAAACGGACTTCAAATATAAAATCCTAAAAAAATTTCTTAACAAACTCAAAATCCTAAATGGACTTAAAAATCCTAAAATAAAAAAATAGAAAATTTCAAAACTAATAGAAATTTTTAAAACTACACTAAATATAAAAAAACTCTAAAAATTATAAAACATAGTAATAAAATCTTTGAATCATCTTGCATTAGTCGCCCCAAGTTGAAAATAACTCGTCCTCGAGTTTAAAGTAGTGTCAGGTGGTCGCCCAGGAAGAAGATCGTTTGCTACCAAATTAATAAAATTTATTAGTAGTTGCTAGACTTTAGGAATCTTCATTAATCCGCTAACGAGTATGATATCAGGAGATCATTAGTTGATCATCTTCCTTATCGGTAGTCTCAATTATCCTTTTTCAAGGCCTAAAAGGAAGGCTGGTAGCCTCGAGTTCTTCTCGTCATAGTTCGAAAGGGAATATAGTTGTATTGGAAGACATAAACTAATCGTGGTGCTAGATGCTCCTACATCATACGCCCCAGGTTGAAAAGAACTCATTCTCGAGTTTAGGATAGTGTCTTCAAAATAAAAAATCCTTAAGTGCTGATGAATCAAAAGTCATCATGTAAGTGGTAGAATGGGAGGAAGATCCTCTGATATTAACTTAGTCAAATCTCTGAGTGGTTGTTGTACTTCTGATGAAACATGCACTGCATCCTCAAATAACCTGTTATCTAGAATATCACAATCAACACCATAAAATACCTCATCATATACTGGCTTGCTAGTTAACTCGGTCTCGTCTTCATCATAAATTGGATCACCGACTATTTTGATCTTGTCATCCATATCTTTCTCAAGAAAAATTTAATCCAAGCAAAAAGAAAAGAACTTACGACCTTTAAGATTTTGGGCACTATGATCACAGTGTGAGGCATCCTCAGTCGAAACCTGCCTATCATGATCTCGACCACGTACCTCACGATCTTCAAGATCTTGCGCCGCTAGATGTTAGAATGACTCCGTAACTTGTCTATGTAGATCTTCAAGTATCTCATCTTAGGTGCTACGATCACAATACGAGGCTTCCTAAGCTGAAATTTGCCTATCCATACCTCGACCACATACCTCACGATCTTCAAGATCTTGCGCTACTAGATGCTGGAATAACTCCGTAACTTGTTTCTATAGATCAAATATCTCATCTCAGGTGCTACAATCACGGAGCAAAGCTTCCTCAATCGGAACCTGCCTGTCACAACCACGATGACGACCATGACAACCATCCATGGGATATAAGAGCTCTAATACCAACTATGTTCGACGGCATAATGATTATCCTACGGGCAATATTAAATCCGTTGGTTCGACTACAAATGGCAGAAATAATCTTTTAAAACCCGCTGACTCGAAAGAATATCAGGAGATAGGAAAATAAATGGCACTGTCGAAAATATTATTAAATCAAAAATTTCTTCTCCTAAACATTAACTAACAAGATGTTTATATAAACCCAAAATGCTAAGGAAAATTTCTAATAAAAAGAAAATTTTCTTAACAGACTCGAAATTCTAAGAATTCTAAATGGACTTCAAATATAAAATCCTAAAAAAAAATTTTAACAGACTCAAAATCCTAAAAATCCTAAACGAACTTAAAAATCCTTTAAAAAATATTAAATTTCAAAACTAATAGAAATTTTTAAAACTACTCTAAATACCAAAAAAATTACTAAAAATAAAAATTATTAAAAAGTAGTAATAAAATCTTTGAATCATCCTACATCAGTAGCCTCAGATTGTAAAAAATTCATCCTCGAGTTTAGAGTAGTATCAGGTGGTGGCCTAGGAAGAAGATCGTTTGACACCAAATCAATAAAAATTTATTAGTAGTTGCTGGACTTTAAGAATCCTTGTCGATCCATTGATGAGTATGATATCAAGAGGCCACGAGTTGATCATCTTTCTTGTCGGTAGTCTCAATCGTCCTTTTTAAGGCATAAAAGGGAGGTTGGTAGCCTCGAGTTCTTTTCATTATAGCTCGAAAGAGAATATAATTGTATCAGAAGACATAAACTAATTGTGTTGCTGGATGCTCCTACATCACACACCCCAAGTTGAAAAGAACTCATCCTCGAGTTTAGGATAGTGTCTTCAAAATAAAAAATTCTTAAGTGCTGATGAATCAAAAGTCATCGTGTAAGTGGCAGAATGGGAGGAAGATCCTCTGATATTAACTCAGTCAAATCTCTGGGTGGTTGTTGTACTTCTGATGGAACATACATTGCATCCTCAAATAACCTGCCATCTAGAATCTCACAATCATCATCAGAAAATACCTTGTCATATACTGCCTCGCTAGTTGACTTTGTCTCATCTTCGTCATAAATTGGATCATCCACTATTTCGATCTTGTCATTCATATCTTTCTCAAGAAAAATTTTATCCAAGTAAAAAGAAAAAAACTTACGACCTTTAAGATTTTAGGCACTACGATCACAGTGTGAGGCTTCCTCAGTCGAAACCTGCCTATCATGACCTCGACCACATACCTCACGATCTTCAAGATCTTGTGTCGCTAGATGTTGGAATAACTCTGTAACTTGTCTCTGTAGATCTTTAAGTATCTCGTCTCGGGTGCTACGATCACGGTGCAAGGCATCCTCAGCCGGAACCTGCCTATCACGACCTTGACCACGTACCTCACGATCTTCAATATCTTGTGCTGCTAGACGCTGGAATAACTCCATAACTTGTCTCTGTAGATCAAGTATCTCGTTTGAGGTGCTACGATCATGGTGCGAGGCTTCCTCAATTGGAACCTGCCTGTCACAACCACGATGATGACCACGACGACCATCCATGGGATCTAAGAACTCTAATACCAATTGACGTCGGACGAGATAGCGATTATCCTACGGGCAATATTAAATCCGTTGGTTCGACTGCGAATGTCAAAAATAATCTTCTAAACCTATTGATTCGAAAGAATATTAGGAGATAAGAAAATAAACGACACTAATGAAAATATTATTAAATCAAAAACTTCTTCTCTTAAACATTAACTAACATGTTTATATAGATCCAAAATCCTAAGAAAATTTCCTAATAAAAAAATTTCTTAACAAACTCGAAATCCTAAACGGACTTCAAATATAAAATCCTAAGAAAAATTCTTAACAGACTCAAAATCCTAAACGAACTTAAAAATCCTAAAAAATAGAAAATTTTAAAACTAATAGAAATTTTCAAAACTACTCTAAATACCAAAAAAAATTTAAAAATTATTAAAATAAAATTTATAAAAAATAGTAATAAAATCTTCGAATCATCAGTCGCCTTAGGTTGAAAAAACTCATCCTCAAGTTTAGAGTAGTGTCAAGTGATCGCCCAAGAAGAAGATTGTCTAGCACCAAATTAATAAAATTTATTAGTAGTTAGTAAACTTTAGGAATTCTCGTCGATCCGTTGATGAGTATGATATTAAGAGGTCATGGGTTGATCATCTTCCTTGTCGGTAGTCTCAATCGTCCTTGTTTGAGGCCCAAAAGGGAGGTCGGTAACCTCGAGTTCTTTTCATCACAGCTCGAAGGAGAATATAGTTGTATCGGAAGACATAAACTAATTGTGTTGCTCGATGTTCCTGCATCAAAGTGCCTCTGCCGACCAGGACAAGGGCTTGTCGATGGCGAATTCTAACGATGAAGATTCCCATCCAAGACAAGGCCTTGATACATGATCAGAGATGGCCTTGTAGAGGCTAAGAAAGTGGAAGACCATCAAACACTCTTTTCCTCTTCAAGCTATGCATTTCCTCGCGAGGAAAACTTCCTAACTGGGGTGAGATAGATGATAGCACCTCTCTCAACCGGGATGAGTGCTTGTAGATGAAGGTGGCTACTGGAGATGGAAATGGAAGCGCCTCTCCCAACCAAGATGAGGACATGGATGGAGTATGGTGAAGGTGGAGGAAGAAGATGACTCCCGATCAGATCTAGAATAGTTTGCTTTTATATGTCCCAATGAATTAGCCTTTAAGTATTGAATCAGTCACCGCACTCCACGACCGTGTAGGGGGTCACGGTCAGGCCGTATTAGGGGGCATGGTCAGATTGTGTCAGGGGGCACGACCTAATCATGTTGGCCACTAATGTGAGCTTCCGGTCGATTTCCAAAAACGAGCAAAGTGGGGCATGGTCAGACCATGTGCCCTGCTCTGGTATGCTCCAGGCTCGATCAATTTCTCTTTTAAATCCCTACAAAATAAGACACTCATATATTAGTAAAAATATTATCAATTAGAAAGGATTTAATGTAAAGATTAAAATAAACTCTTATTCATAAAATACTATATAAACATGAAATTAAATGCACGAGAAGAATAAAAATGTCAAATAGAAATACAAAATAACGTCAAAATGTTGATTCATTATCAAACTATGTTTTACATTTGAAGACGCTATGCTTCGGTTCTATTTTGATCATCAAAAATTATATAAACTCAAACAAATAGCCAATGAAAAATTAGATAGAAATACATGACAAAAGTTCGTAAAAGAAAGAATGATCATGATGATGAGCATTTAATTAAGACCTGTTGCCTCATCTGAATTCGAGGTCGAGAGCCACCAATTTGCTCAACAAGTTGGAGGATCCAGTAATTGATTACGGGAAGGTGAAGGAGCCGCCGATTTGGGAGCTGGCGCCGGCGGGCGGGTTGATGGCGACGACGAGCAGGGAGATGGTAATGGCGACGAGGCCGGACCAGACATAGATGATGGTGGGGGTTCGGCCTCTACGCCCCATCAGCCCCTTGGCGAAGGGATACAAATGCGCGAGCACCCAGAAGCTGAAGAAGACGCCACCCAATAGCTTGCTCCACTGAGGGATCTCGCTGTATATCGTCCTGCTCACCCCCACTGCGATTGCGATCAGGTTCACCATGATGATGGCCAAGGGTGGGATAAGAAGCGATGTCCACTTCACTATATACAGGTCCGCGAACTCGTCGTCCTCGTCGTCACCCGCGGACTTGGATGTCAGCGTGAAGGAGATCTCGATTCCGGCGACCACCTTGAGCAGCCCCTGCATGACGGCCACCAGGTGCGCGCTGGTGCCGCCAATAAGCCAGAATTGCTCGTTTCGCCACCATTCCTCCAGCTCTATGCCTGACCACCGGATCTCCAAAATCGCAAGCATGCAGAGCGTCAATGTGATGATCAGCAAGTAGGTGAGAAAGGTGACGCTCAGCGTCTGCACGATGAACTGGCCGGAGAATAGCGACAGCGCCGGGAGAAAGCAGTAGACGATGAGGAAGACAGAGGTGAAGGGGTAGATGCCGACGTTGAGGTACGCCACGCGCTGCAAAAGTTTCATTTTGGGGCTGGCTAACAGAGCGTTGTTCCTCGAGAAGAAGATCTCGACGGAGCCGGTGGCCCACCGGAGCACCTGGTGGAGGCGGTCGGTGAGGTTGATGGGCGCGGTTCCGCGGAAGGCGTCGCGCTTGGTGACGCAGTAGACGGACTTCCAGCCGCGATTGTGCATCCTGTAGCCCGTGACGACATCCTCTGTGACGGAGCCGTAGATCCATCCGACGCGCTGCCCCCACTCGGTCTTCTCCTCGTACCAGCAGGAGATAACGCTGATGGCTTCGGCGACGGTGGAGGCGTCGAGGAGGTCGCGGGGGACGGTGAGGGCGCCAGGCGGACGACCGTGCTTGATGGAAGGGTGGTCGGCGAGGGGGCGGCCCTGGAACTCTGCTACGGGGATCGAGTCTATGAGGAAGCTGGAGTTGCCGAACTTCTTGGGGAAGGTGGAGAGGTTCATGTCGCCGTCTTCGTAGTCTCCCATACGGAGTGCACGAGTCTCCTCGGCATCGGCATCGGCGGCGGCAGTGGATCGTAGGGGCTTGCGGCGGCGGGGGAAGCAGCAGCCGGGGTCGTGCTCCTTAGCTCGCGGGGGGTCGAATCCGTAGAGAGCGATGCGACGGAAGAGACAGCCTGTGCCCACATACACGGGGCCCTGCAGGCCGTCGAGAGCCCGCATATTGACGTCGAAGAAGACGGTGTTGTTGTTGGCGTAGCGGTCGGAGGGATCAATGCCCTCAAACCGCTGCGGAAATTGGACGTAGCAGAGGCGGTCGCCGCCGCGGTCCATCATGAAGCACATGCCCTCGCGGAGCGCTTGCGAGTTGTAGATGTAGTGATCGCAGTCGAGGTTGAGGATAAAAGGGCCGTTGGACATGATGGCAGAGGCACGCACCAGCGCGTTCATGGCGCCTGCCTTCTTGTTGTGGTCGTAGCCGGGGCGCTTCTCACGGGAAACGTACACCAGCATCGGCAATCGGATGTCCACGTCCGTGAAGTCCAGTGGCAGCTTCTCGTCATTGCTACCGTACAGAGGCTCGTCGCTCGGAGGTTTCAGCATCACCTGTTAAGATTAAATTAGTTTTCCGTTTCTTTCAATAAAATATACATCCTTGTGTACCTACCTGTATGATTCCGGCGTGATCACCGCGAGAATGCTCTGAAGATGGGTCGATCCAAGTGCCCGGCCAGTGCGTGCCGTCTGCCATCCACGTGGCTTTGGGGATCTTGACTGGCTCAATTGGCTCGTCGCCGCCGCCGGCTTTCTCCCTCTGCAAATTCATCGCCTTGATCTCCTCGCGGGCGTGGAATGCGTCGGACCGGCGGCGGATGGAGTCTGGCAAACCATTAATCCTCACCTTGAACTCGTCGTACTCCCGCTTCACCCGTCGGCGGTCCTTGACGAAGTCCGACAGCACCTTATTCTTGTAGGGATCCCTCTTGGAGGCGAAGTAGCTCTCGGGATTGCGCGGCTCGATGTTGTGCTTGCGGCAGAAGGGCACCCAGAGGTAGGCGAAACTGGCGGCCTCCGCCATGGCCTCGAAGGTGAGCAGCGCGCCGCCGTCGTCGGATACGTAGCAGGCGAGCTTCTCAACTGGGTAGTCGGCAGCGAGGATAGAGAGGATGGTGTTGGCGGTGACGAGGACGGGTTCCTTGTCAGGATCGGCGGTGGAGACGAAGATGTCGATGCCGGGGAGGTCGGATTTGCCGGTAGGATTATACGCTGTGGGCGTCTCGAATTTTTCCTTGAGGACGGAGAGGTCGACGGTGCGGTTAACCGGGGACAGTTTGGGTAGCTGATCAAGGAGCCAAGAGAAAGCGAACCAAAGCTCGCAGACGACGGACATCCCCCAAAGCCAGATCGCGTCCTCGTTCTTGTTCTTGATTCGCCATGTTAGGAACAGAGCAAGCACAGCCATGCGGATGATGATGAGAAGCCTGCATTTGAATACGAATAAGTTTGTGTAACAGAAATCCTAAAAATAACTTAAGTTATCAGAATTTCTTAAAGGTCACAAACAGGTTCAGCATAGGCTCGTGTCATCCTCCTGAAAATCGACTCATAAACATGACAAGTTTAGTTGTATTTTAGTAGCCTGGTCCAGCATAGTCTCCCGCTCTTCTGCCGTGACTCATGGTGTATTAACCCTTTCTATAATTATAGCAGGTGTAAGTTGTATTTTAGTGCTAACAATTGAAGGCCAATGAGGTCTTCAATGATAAGAGAAGTTGGTTAAAGGAGGATGCAAAATCACTATGTGATGGTTTTAGACTGTCTAGAAGGGTAATTAAATTGTGATTTAAAAATAAAATTATTTCTCGTGTATGAATTTGATCATGTCAAACATTTGTGTAGTAAAAATATCATATAAGATAATAAGAAATACAATACTAACACATTAGATTTTATGTGATTCGAGCTCTACTCTTATTCCATTACTTATCAACATGTTTAGTCAATCACTCCTACAAAACCATTAATAGTATCTTCTTTAATTTGAGTAAAAAAAATCTTATACATCTCTTACAAATAAATATGCAAATAAGTAAAGTAGAGAAGAATTACCAAAAGCTTATAGAGAGAGTCTTTGCTTCGATTTACAAACCCTTAAATGTTGTTTAACTTGAGCACTTAGTGAAATTTCACAAATAATTTCATGCATCATTATCTAGATAAACAACCTCCATTTCTTTCGTATAAAGGGCTCCAATAGTTATATTCCATGCACCTCCAATTTATTGGAAATTATCTAATTGTTTCTTTAGGCAAAAGTAGGCATTGAGCCACGAATGGCTCCTGGATAAGAAATATGAACTCCAAGATTATATTTTGCTCATAATCTCTTACAAAAATTGCTTTTATGTCTTTAACTTTGTCAATACTTTAGAGTTCATTAAAGGTGCCCTCACGTGATCTCCTCAATCCATTTAAGATGCACAAAGTTCTCTATATCTATTCCAAGGTGTCATCCTTGGTTGTTGATGTGATATCTTGTCTGTTGAAAAGTCGAAGCCTTTGTATCACTAGGTAATCTAGGCCTCTACTTAATAATACACATCATTCCTTATGTTGCTATTAAGAAATATGAACTCCAAGATTATATTTTGCTCATAATCCCATACAAAAATTGCTTTTAGGTCTTCAACTTGGTCAATACTTTAGAGTTCATTAAAGGTGCCCTCACATGATCTCCTCAATCCATCTAAGATGCACAAAGTCCTCTATACCTACACCAAGGTGTCATCCTTGGTTGTTGATGCGATATCTTAGATGAACTCAAAGGTAATGTAAAACATTGACCGTGCTAAAAATCTTGGTGCAATGTGAACTATGAGTGATTATAAGTAAAATATAATTGTGAAATTCACTTCAGTAAAAGGTAAAATCCCCCACCCTAGTGGCTCCACGCGGTCGGTTCTACGACCATCTGTGAGGAGATATATTGGGATAATTAAGCTTCCCGATTTACCTCTTCACAAATAGTCGTGGGGCCGATCGTATGGGACCGCTGGGGTAGTGGATTCCACTTTTATAAAGAGTGGTGGCACAGTTGGCTAGCATGTAAGTCTTATAGCTTCTGAATAATTGTGAAATTCACACTTCAAGACTTGTCAAATGATGATATATGTAAACTTGGTAAGGACTATAGAATAGCTTGTAGGAAGTCTTTGACTAGAAAATAATAAGTTTCGAATAATAGTTAGTGGTTAAGCTTGCTCTCAAGATTTGTTTAGGCTTATGAGGGTCTGAGCCAAGTGAATATATATAATCTCAAGTAGATTTAATCAACTAAAGTGAATTTTAATAGACTAGAGTGGGCAGTTAACTTAGGATGAAAATCTTTTTGTTGGGGCGATAATTGACTATATCGAATTTTAATTGACTTAGTTGATGAGAAATGATTTCTCCAAACACTGGACATAAGAACTTGACTATTGGAATGACTACAAATGTTTGATCAATCAATTTGAACTTATTTTAATTAATTGAAGATGTTAAAAGTTAGTAATTGGAGTCTATTATATAAGATTTTTGGATTGTTTAGATTGAGAAGGGTGCATGAATTCTCATGTGAAATTTTTATGATAATTAGCTCAAGCTAAATATTTTTCAAGGGCTTAGACATCTAACGTCAAACTTTCTCTAAAACTCTTGGTATTACTCATCTCTCACTCACTTTAATTTATATTAGCATTGAGAGAAGAAAACTTTGTAAGAGGTTTTCTGGCCACCTCATGCAATGAAGATTGATTATTAGAATTTTTTTCAAGTGATTTACCTAAGAAATGTTAGACAATTTCATTGGAGATTACATGGGAAATATATTGAATTTGAAATTACATGGGAAATATATTGAAATTTTGTTGCAAGAAATTTTTTATTTTTGGCTTACCATCTACTCACTCCTTCCCTCTATAGTCTAGTCATCGATCAAAGTGATCCTATTCTAGATAGTCTAGGCATGACCTGGATAGATAGTTGAGAGCGTTATTCTAAACCACCCAAGCTAACTCCTCCTTTAAGCTATGTAAAATGAAAAATAGAAGACAGACACTACTCTAATAATTTCCTATTCTTGTTCAACATTTCATCTCATCATCATATATGACTTTCTACCTCATGTGTTTCCCTTACGGAGTTACATGATTTCTGAATATATCGAGCCACTTTAATCCTATGTATGTCTATCTTAGACATAAGAAAATTCTAAGCAAAGACATTTCAGAAATTTGACTTGTTCTATATATTCAACTTATTCAATATGACTGGAATTTTCTTTTTATTTTTCAATATTCTTCCGTCATCAGTTTGTTTAATCATATGTATGGTGTTCCTGAGTTTTTGACCAATTCATTCCAACTAAAAAACTATATATATATATATATATTCTTTAGAAAATTGAATGTAACTAAAGGACTAAACTTATTAATTGAAAATCTGGTAAAGAAGAAGATCATGATCAAAATATATGTAATGTAAAATTGAATGTAACTAAAGGACTAAACTTATTAATTGAAAATCTGGTAGGCAGATCATGATCACAATATGTGTAATGTAATTAAGATTGTACTTTGTGTGCAAACAAAATTAATTATTATTTGAATATATGTACCTGTAAGGGCTGAGGACGGCCGCAGGGATCTTCAATTTGCGGGTGAGAGGTCGCCACGGCTTGCTCATCAACTCCTTGGGATGACCATGTCCATGCCCCCCACCACGACCGCCATCGACATCGTCGTAATTTTCCTCCGACCAAATGGCACTTCCGTACCCGTAGGTTCCCTTGGTTTCGAACAGCCACCGGGTGTGGTCGAAGTCTCCTCCTCCCTGCGCCATGGTCTGCGAGTGCGCAAGCTGCTTCTGCGACTTCACTACCGACAGCCCCCGCTCCATCTTGGGCCCGCCCCCACCGCTCGGCAGCTGCGGAAACGTCAGCCGCCCCCCGCCGCCGCTCAGCAACTCGCCGAGGTCGGTCGTTTTGTACGGTTCCTTGCACCCGGGGCAGATCCCGCCCCCCGATTTGGCGGCGTCCGTGAAGCAATCGATGCAGATCTTGAAGTCGCACTCGCAGGGCGCCACAACGATTCCGTGCTTGTCGCGCATCACCGTGCAGTCGCACCCTTGAACAGCGCAGGTGAGACGGCTGTCCTCGCGGCCCTGGCCTCCGCCGTCTTCGGCCGAGTCGAGCACCTTGTCCATGACGTGTGCGCGGGTGACGCTGTTGAATCCGCCGGTGAAGAGGGAGCTGTTCACGTATTGCTCCTCCACCTTGCTGGAGATGGAGGGGTCCATGGGTTGGTTGTCGGGAGTCATTGGGATGTGGACGTGGTAGTTGGCGAAGCGGCCGCTGCCCATCTCGCTGCTCGACAGCTCGCTCTCCAGGTCGTCGCGGGAGAAGCTGATGAAACGTCCCGACTCCGTCCGCCGCCCGAACTGGACCGTCGGCGCTCGGGGGATCGGCGGCAATTCCGTGCCGCTGCCCTGCTGATGCTCGCCCCCACCACGGCTCGATCGATTCGTGCGGTGGATGCCATTGGACGCCATGCCTACTGCAACTCCGATCCGCTTCCTGTGCTTAGTCACACTGCTTCAATTACCACCTGCGCCACCGACTAGTATTACATCACGCGGAACAAGCTAAGAAGCCCGTGAAGATTTAATTGCCAAGAATCAATTTTGGTTACATATATAGATGAAAATTAACAGAGGAGCAACAAAGCAAAATGGAAGACAAAAGAGAGAAGAAAAAAAATTGGTCCCGAAAATATCACGCCTCATTTAATAACCTTCCTTTTAAACTGATGACTAATTATTCCAGATTTCAATCTTCATTGCAATGCAAGATCGGTACAAACCTGCTATGCGACCCTCTGCCCTTCGGATCAAAGCATCGGGTCCCTAGCGAAGCGTTTTTGCAGAGCCCGGAAACAGAGGGGACGGCCGATGGATTCCAAATGTCAGAGCAACACAATTATGATTTAAGAGGAATTTTCAAGCTCCTTCTTTCGTTGAATTGATCCAAACAACGAGGTCAATCGGATGGATAACAGCTCAGCCGGCAGCAGGAGAGACCAAGTCGCAGGAAATTAAATTTGCAAAACTCTCTCCTTCAGCTGGAGAGAAGACAAGAAGAAGACGCGTTTTAGGTGATAGGTTTCTTCACAACGCCTGGTAGGTCAAGCTAAGATCCGGAGATGTAATCTTCGACGCGGATTACTTAAACTGCCGCGGGCTTCTTCTCTGCGTAAATGCTCCTCGACATCGTCTCGAGTATGACGCAAAGGTTTCTCAAATACAAGGGAGGAAAAGTGGAATCTTGGAAGGTTAGCGAATGGAGGAGATAACGGCGGCCGGATTGATCGACGCGGGCAGACGAAGACCAGGGCGTTCAAGTTTATAAATAAGCAAGTCAAAAAGGGAAAAAAGAAAAACATAATGTGGAAACCTCCGCGGCTACACTGTATGCGAGATGTCGTCGTGCGTTGCACGCCCAGAAACAATGTTGGGTTTGCGCAGCACGATATCTGAAATCGCTGTGCATTATATCGTGCTCGCACATCGTTCTCCCGCGGCCAAATAACTAGCGGTAGATCGGCTGACAGCCTCATAATTCTAGAAAAAAATTTTACGTCTTCTAAAATGGAAATTGAGGTTGTGTTTGATCTACGAAATACATTAATGTTCTCGATAGAGAACTGTTTCAGGACACGTCACCGGACCTCCTTGATGATGGTTCTGAACAGTCGCAGATGATGGATACAGTGAGGGCTTCACAACCACCGGAAACTTCACCGGAGCATCTGATGAGTAACCGCAGCCTTCCAGTTGACCTGAGAACACAAGGATCGTCAGCAGGAAGGCCAGGGAGTGCCCTAGCGCGACCGCTCCGACGATCAAGTCAAGGACGGGGGAAGAAGATAAACAGTAGAAAATAGAGAGGAGTGTAGAAATTTGCGAGAGAAAGCCAGAGAGATACCTGCAGAGCGGAGTGGTCAGTTTATAGAGGGATGAGCGTGTGTACCTGTCACGCCATCATTTAAGAAATGTCTCATCATGATTAATGAGATGTCAGGAATAATCGATTTTATTGTCCCATCGCTAGTAAAGCCATCTCCAATCGCTGTCTGGCTGTTCGGCGGAGCAAACCGCAGAGAGATGACATTAAATATAAGAAGCGTGGGCTTGTCAGAGAATCATGATGAGGTGGGCCAGGGCACATTGGAAAATGCAGTCAGACTGGGCCAGTGCTAAACGTAAGTGCAGGCAACATGAGGTGTCGATCAAAGAAAAGGGAGGAGGATTCGGTGAGATATCGGGTGTAAGGGTCCGGCGAGGTGTCGACTGCATGAGAGGACTCGGCCAGACTCCTGCCGGATGGAAGGATCCGGCGAGGCTCCTGCCGGATGAGAGGATCCGGCCAGGCTCCTGCCGGATGAGAAGGATCCGGCGAGGCTCCTGCCGGATGAGAGGATCCAGTCAACGGGTTGGACCTCCTATGAAGGGACCAATTCAAGACTCAGGTCTGATCATGATTATACCCTTGGTTTATCTCCGGAACAATTAATTATATATTTTAAAAACTAAAAAACGAGACAATCATACAACAAATATATATGGGTGAATTTTCAAAGGACATTATTTAAGAGTATTCAAAAGGTACATCCAGGTTTCGTTGTTCTAAAAGACTACTCTACTGATAATTATAATTATTAACTTTTCTTCTTCTCTTAACTCTCTCTTTTACTTACAATATCTTTCTTCTCTTTTCTTTACTCTAAAATTAAATTAAATTTTAATTTAAATTTTACTTAACGTAGATAATCTTTTAAATTTATTTAGTTTCAATTTTAAAATTTTAATAAAAAATTTAAAATATAAAAGAAGGTTAATAAAATATTAAAATATATTTTTTATTTTTTAATATATAATTATTAAAAAAATAAAAATAATTATGAGAATGATTTTATTAATACAAATTATTTTAGTGGTATTTTATTTAAATTAGCACTACAGCTTAAATACAATATTACTCGTTGTGTTGTTGGTTTTTTAAAAATCAACACCATAGAGGTGCTAGTCTTCACAAATCAATACTACAGTGCTAATTTTGATTACATACAGTGATATTGATTTCTGAAGACCAGCACCATAGTAGTATTGGTGTTCAAAAACTAGCATGATAGTGTTCTTAAAGTTTCAAATAATTTTAAACACTGTTGGAAAGGACTTTAAAACAGTAAATGAGGATTTATTTGGGCTCAAGTTTACCTAATAAATCTATAGGAGTTGAAATAGATTTAATTGAAGAGCTCTAGGTCTATCAATAGATTTTGATCAAAATTCATTGATAGACCTAGGCAATTTGAATTTCTAAAATTTTAAAATGAGATGGAAGCGAGTAGTGTGTAAAGCATATATACAACAAAAAATAAAAGCAGCAATAAATATGGAAATAAAATAAAGACTATTTCCAACTATTATGGCCTTTTATTTTCCTTCGCTGCAACTCAGCTTTTTGACCGTCTCGCTTCCTCTTCCGCTGCGCCTTTGTGGCCTCAAA
>JBBMKF010000074.1:6405508-6420899 GCA_037834155.1 Curcuma caesia | reverse complement strand
AAAATCAATTTTAACCACTTAGAAAAAAATTATAGGATAGTCAACCAAGGAAAAAGATTCTTTTTGGTTGATTCAATCTGCAAAAATAATTTCTCAATCTATTCTGTATGAAATTTTTACAAAAATTATTTTTTTATGAGAGTATGACATGGTCTCTATTAGCATCTAAAATTGTAGAATTTTTGAACATTTTAATAATTTTTAATAATTATCAAAAGAAAATTATATTTTTAAAATTAGAAAATTGATTAATATGAATTTTTAATGAAAATTAATTTTTCATGATTAAAGATATTGTTCTTTATATCTGGTAAAAAAATTTAAAATTTCTATGGTCTGAATAATTATTATCAAATTTTTTATAACTTTAATTTTTTTATTATTATCAAAAAGAGAAGAAAAATAAAAAATAGACATAAATACAGGAGGAGTTAGAATATTTTAATGCTTAACTTATTTGCATGATGCCTTGCTTTATTTTTTTTTCTTAATTTCAAAGTTAGTTTGACTAATATCAAAAGGGGGAAGATTGTTAGTACCATAGTGAAGTTTTGATGTGTGATTAAATACATCTGAAATTAGGCCCGTGTTATATTTGATGTGTATGTCTAAGTGTACAGGGACTTAGGATAATACACATATTCTAGATGACGAACCTTGGTAGAGTACTCTGACGGTGCAAGAAGGACGCACAGGAGCGGCCCGAAAGAGTTCGGTGCATCCAAGGGACGAGAAGTCGGAAGGATGACTACGCAAGATGACCAAGGAAGAACGGAAGAGAAAAATGATCAACCCAAAGTTGACCATTCCAGTCGTTAGGATCAATTCCAAGCGCCTGAATAACTCAGTCCAAGTCAAAGCAACCATTGTTGAGATGGATCAGGATGGAGTCCACATTAGTAGAATCCAGACGCTTGGATCGTTTCCAGATGCTCGGATCACAAGGGATCATCTAGAGCTGTTAGTGGACCATTGTCGGAGTGGATTGAATTTGATGAATTCAAGCGCTCGGAAGACTTCCAGACACCGTGAAAGCTTTCAGGTGCCCAGAGATATCATGTCAGCACAACGATTAGATCAAGGAAAAAGTTATAATAGATTGAAGTTCGAAGAAGAATGTACATACTCTATTTTAATTATCTTTTGTTCGTTATAGTTTTTGCTTAATCGTTGTAAGAGGCTTCTCTACTACTGAGTTATTTTCGAAGAAGGAAACCTCCGGGTTGCAAACCAAGTAATTTATGTGTTTCTTACTTTTATATTATGTTTAATTTTCAATTAATGTGTGTGATGCTCCATCCTAATTTAATATTTTTCATATTATTCAAATCGGATTTATGGATCGGGTTCGACACTCATGATCCACCTGTTAATTTCATTTTAAATTCATGGAGAAATTATTTTTATTTTTATTAAATTTTTTTTTATTGTGCGGTCCGTTTAACTGTGATTTGCCCAAAAAGGGTCAAATAAAGAAAGACGAAAATAAAAAAAAAATAATTCTAAAACAAAAGGCAATGTACTCTCTCACTCACTCTCTCTTCTCTGGAAGCGCTCTCTCTCTCTCTCTCTCTCTCTCTCTCGTGTTCCTCTGTGATAGTGGTACCTCGCCAAATCTTTTGTGATCCATCTTCCTTAGCTCCACCTTGCAGCAGTGGCGTTCTGATCCGTCGCTAAGATCTCCTTCCGTCAATGTTCGTCTCTATCCTTTGTTTGTTTGTTTGTTTGTTTTTTTTGTAATTAATGCTTGGTTTTCTTCTCCTGGTGCGGTTGTAAAGGGTTTCAGCTTATTCCATCGTTTTGAAGCTTTTCGTTTTTCTAGTCATACACGGAACGGTTGGTGAATTAGGAGTTGGTGCGTGGTACCATGTCGAAGCAGTTTGGTGGGCGCTACTTACTTTCTTTCGCTTTACCTTTTCCCGCTAGGGTTTAGACGTTTAGGAGTGTAGGTACCAGAAACGAGGGTCAAATGCGTTCTTGGAGTGTTATTGAAGAGAAGAAGTTGATCTTCTTTCTTTTCATATACTCTGCATAGTTTCAGATACTTAGGTGCTATGGAATCTGGCCAAATAAGCTGCTTCTTCTCAGCTTCGAGCTGGCAATAATAGTCGGGTATTTTTTTTTTAATTAAATGCTGTTTTCTGATAAAGCTATCATGGTAAAAATCTTGTGATTATTTTCATTGATGTGGCGCATTTTTCTGAATCAACATCCTGTTTAGGGTTTTGGGGGAATGATTCAACTGGTCTACTTTCATTGCATATGCGTTGAAGTTCGCATCTTTCCAATACATTCATCATAATGGGTTGATGCTTATATTATAAAAATTTCAGGATTTCACATATGATTGTTACTGCTTGCATGATACTCCGTATAAACTAACATTAGTGATTCCAAGTTAGCTTTCACAACCTCTAATTTTCTCTTTGAACTTTCTGCAGGTTAGTGAATAACTCCTTCCATAGTAGTTAAGAGCTTGTAGGCTGTTAAGGTAGTTGCGAAATGGTTTGTGCTATTATATTTGAAATAGACAATGATCCTAAGTAGCACAGATCCTGTCACTGCATCTGCTGACCACTATTTTCTGATGGATTGATACTATATGTCTTTAACAAAACAAATGGAAGAGATACAATCATATTCAGATAACTATAGGTCATCTTCATCTTCAGCAAGTAGTCCAACTGGCAGACCACCACCTGGTGCATTCTTCTACCTAAGGAAACCAGGTACCTTGAGGAAACCTATTTCATTCGAGGACTCACCAGAATGGGACGATACAGAGATTGATGCTTGCCTAGAGGAAGTTGGTGATTCGATACATATAACAACTGCTACAGACTCTCCATCCTTGTCTAAGATAAACAGTGGTTCATTGACATCTCCATCATTGCCTGAGGCTCCAATGTCTTTTTCTGCTAGGAAAATAGCTGGGGTATCTATTGTATGGAAGGAGTTGACTGTTACATTAAATGAAAAAGGGAAGTACTCAGACAAGGTTGTGAAAAGTTCAAATGGGTATGCTCTTCCAGGAACACTTACTGTTATTATGGGACCTGCACGATCTGGGAAATCTATGTTGCTTAGGGCGATTGCAGGTATGTATCAAATCTAATGCTACTTCTGGTGATCCTGAACAAGTTTAATATGGCGGTGAATTCCAATAAAATCATGTTCACATGAGAATTGAAAAATGTTTCTCTAAATATTGTTGCGTCAAGAAAATTAAGCAAATGGTTGGTATTTCTGTATTTGTACAGATCAGATGCTATTTCTCAGAACTGATGATGAATCTTATACTAAACATAAATTGTTTTACCTTATCTATAAAAAAGTATAATTCGATAATAAATCATGTAAAGAAAATCTAGAAGTTTAGTTAGGATGCATAACATAGAAATATGAAAAACAAAAAATAGACTATTTTTGGCAATTTACTAGTGTAGATTTCATGCAACATTGAGGTTAATTTTTCTAGAGTAATATTGTGGGAAGATGTTATCTTAATTTATCTTCATCATTTTTGAGAGTTTTTAGATGGGGCTTTCTTTTATGTATTTCTTAGGTAAATTACAAGATCCAGCTAGGATGTATGGTGAAGTTTTTATAAATGGGGTTGAATCACGCATTCCATATGGTTCTTATGTAAGTGATTAGTTACTTTATCCTTTTCTACATAGCTGTTCAGTTTTTTGGTCATCTCCGGGTAGCCAGCCCCTGAGTGGTCACCGCTCATACTTATTGTTGTTATGTATTATTATTGTTAGCTTTCATTTATGTTAGAACCCTATTGGTCTCTTAGTTTTTTTTTAATTTGGCAATTTGAATAAACCATCTATACAAACAAAAAAAAAATGATGATGTGAACAAACCTTCTTATAATGCTGTCAAAGTAATTAGATGGCATGGCATTTAAAAGCAGTTTCTTTTCTCAAGTTTTCCTTGTTTATTGATGAAGTTAGGGACAACAATGAATCATTTACAAGTTAGGCAAAAAAGCATGATGCAAGATTTCATAAAGTTGTCTAGAAACAAAGTTTACAAATAGGGAGACATTAAATTGTGTTTGACCTAATGCAAACTAAGTAAAAGTTGAGGTAGTTAATGAGACATACTACTGGCGAGATTAATGGCTAATCCAATATGCAAAAATGCTCAGAAGTTTTATGTAAATGACATGCAATAATTTATCTATACAAGGAAGATGACAATGACCAAACAATCACAATAATCTATGGTAATCTAGTACATAAATTCGGAGATATCGACCACCCATTTGGCCTACTTTCACTATTTAGATTGACTACCATGGATTTCTCAAATCCATTATGAAATTGCTTTGTCACAATGAGAATTTTCCAGGTCCTTACTATTTTCCTGATTGGACCTAGCTAATATTAGCATTTGCAACCCAGAATTTTTTCCTAGCATTTTTTTATATGACATTTTCTGAGAGTGTTGCACTTTGGGGTTTCTTTCTTCTTCTTCTTCTTTTTCTTTACTTAGTCTTTAGACCATCTCTTTTCATGTTCCTATTTTTTTTCTTGAAGTCTCTTAATTCTCAATTAATGAAAGCATGGATAAAATCTCCTATTGTGCCCCCTAAATCATGGAGCGATATAGAAACAATGACACTTAGTTGAAGGAGGAGGTCTGATGGCATCTAGGCCAACAAGGTGATTGGTGGAACTTTAGGAAATTGTCATGGAGGGCTTAGTGATAACGGCCTAATCAGTATGTAGTATTTAATCTTCCTTCTCTTCCATCTTTCTCCTCTTCTTCCTCTTGTTGACCCCCCTTATATTCTTCATCATCTTCCAGCTCTTCTTCATCTTCTTTGTCTCCCCCCTCCTCCTAGTTGGTATCAACCAACACTTAAAACCATCTCTTTTCAGCTAGACACCATATTCCTATTACAAAAGCAGATTTTAAAACTTGGTTCAAGGATTTTTGGCCACTCTTTTGAAAATCAAAGCAAAAAAAAATATAAGGTGAAGATGAAAATTTGATATATAACAAGACAAGAACAATCTCAAGAGTGACAAAAGAGATTATTAAACAAAGCACAATATCTATTTATCAACTCCTATATCATTTGATGAACTTTAACAGACTGCCAGTTGATCCAAAGAAAGGCTTTGAGACTACTAGAGTCTAACTCGATGAAGCTTGAATGGGCTTAAGATAGCTTGATCAAGTTAAGAATAATCTAAGTTAAGAATGATCAAAGTTGTTCCATGTGTTTATATAGGAGCTTAGAAATACTAGTGCCTCAGGTGAAAATGGTTAAAAGTTCCATGGTTTTCAAAATCTTATCATTCACGATGCTTATGAAACGATATGTTGTAATTAACATATAGAACCATATTGTTCTTAGATATGAATTAGAAATGAAAATCACCATGACAATTTGGCCTAATTCAATATGAGTCGATACATATGTTATTTAATATGGTTCTAAAAATAAGAAAGTAAATTCATTAGAAGCTAAATCTAGTCAACTAAAGAATATTTAACCAATGAGGAAATTAAATTAAACCCAATCTATTAGAAATTAAATCAAATTCATTATGCAAGGAGAAAGAAATCATCAATTTTGTACTATTGTTACACGCATAGAGTTTGAATAGAGTCAAATCTTGAAGTTAATGATGACATAGAAAGAAAAAATCTTGTCACATAGAGTTACAAATATGTCACATATATGTTACAAGCATAAAGGTTGAATAGAGTCAAATCTCGAAGTTAATAATTTAATAAAGAGAAAAAATCTTGTCCCATAGAGACACAAATATGTCACATAGAGACACAAATAGGAACTCAACACCTAACAAGGATTGAGAAAAATAAAGACATGAGGGTAAAGTCTGATAGTGAAGTGAGATCTCATGCCTCATGTTGTTGAGGATAATGACTTTTTTTGTCAAAAATTTTCTGTTTTCTCATTTCATTTTAATTTTTAGTGGGCCAATTAGAATAAATAATAATTTGTACATTATCATGAATTGAAGATATTAACCTATATATTTTTCATTACAATTTAGCATCAACTTATTAAATGTCATTTTGTGCGATTGACATGGGAGAAATTTACCAATCCACTTATTTATTGGTATGCAAAAACTTCTTGAGACAACAAAACTTCTCTTGGTTTGTTCTTTAGTGACTCCATCACTCTGCCATTCCTTCCTTTCACAAACAACAATCACTGTCTTGATTCCTTTGTTCCTGAGTGCTACCACCACCGCTAATGACTTCTATTTCAACTTTTGTGACCAAACACTACTGGTTTCTGCGAAAACAAAGTAAGCCATTCCCTCACTTCTCCACTTCCTCTTTCGAATCTTCTTCCTTTCTTTCTCCTCCTCAGTGCCTTTGGTATCGCATGTTGCATGCTTGGTATGCCACAACATTAGATTTTTTGGACAGGGAAGTGAAACTCCATCTCGGAACAAGATTTTATACCTTGTTCAAAACTATTCAAGATAAAGTAAAATTATTTATAACTTGTATTATAATATTTTATTTGAATTTTATGATTCACAGTTTAATATGTTTTAGATTCATAAATTCACTAAAATAATCCATGACACAAACTATGATTTGACAACCTTAGGTAAATAATTTTAAAGCTTGTACTATAGTTGTCATTATCTATTTATAGAGACCTTGTAAGGACCACTGAGGGATTCATTGACAAATCGACTCATTTGATATTAGATTGGATTTAGTATAGAGTTGGCTTGGATTCAAGCATTTTAGGCTTAAATTTTACTACTTAAAATATTTGCAAAATGTGATGATGAAACATATATAGCAAGAACTTTTGCTCTCTTTAGTACTGAAAATAGTAATTCTTCTAGATGTTCGAACTGTTATCGTGGAGCCTTTTCCTGTTTAGTAATAAGTTAAGTGATACAATTTGTTCCTCACCTTGTTAGTGTTGAAAATTTAAATTCATGTATGTTCTAACTTTTCCATGGTTTGAATTTCGTTGGGAAAGGTGTGGTATAGCAGGGTGCATTACATTGATTCATTTTGTAGAAAAGTTGCTTCATGTGGGCAAAACGTAGAGCATCTACAAGTGACCATGTAACTTTGTGGCATCATGAGAGTTTTATGTTTACTGCTTAGATCTCTATGTTATTTTTCATGCTTTATGTATCTGTATGTCAAGATCTTTTGTAATTTCTGCAAACATCCTGCTTTACTATACCTCTATGCTCAATCAGACCTTTGCAGGGTTTTGTTGATAGGGACAATGTATTGATTGAATCACTCACTGTACGTGAGATGCTATATTACTCAGCACTTCTGCAACTTCCTGGTTTTTTTTCTCAAAAGAAGAACTTTGTTGAGGATGCCATTGCAGCGATGTCTTTGGGAGATTATGCCGACACAGTTATAGGTGGCCATTGTTATAAAAAATGTCTTCCTAGTGGAGAAAGAAGGCGTGTTAGTATAGCTAGGGAGCTTGTAGTGAGGCCACATGTTTTATTTATTGACGAACCACTTTATCATCTTGACAGGTTGCTCAGATTTCCTTTTAAAAGATCTATCATAAGAAATTAGTTGTGCATTTGTTGATTAAGTTTTTATTCTTCTCTTAGTGTATCTGCACTTCTGTTAATGGTTACATTGAAGAAACTTGCAAGCACTGGATGCACTCTTATCTTCACAATGTATCAGAGTAGCACAGAGGTTTTTGGCCTCTTTGATAGAATTTGTTTGCTCTCAAATGGAAACACACTCTTCTTTGGAGAAACATTGGCTTGTTTGCAGGTGGATGCTTTTCTAGTTTAGTTTGTGCATCCTGTTCTACTCGAAATTTGCATTACTAGCATGTTATTTTTAATTGCAGCCACAAGACTGAAACTCACTTTCTCTTGCAGCACTTTTCTAATGCAGGTTTTCCTTGCCCAATCATGCAAAGTCCCTCTGATCATTTTCTACGGGCCATCAACACTGATTTTGATAGGATAATAGCAATGTGCAAAAATTTGCAGGTTCCATTTTTAACAATTGATTTTAGTAGTTAAGATAAAAGCATGTGCATTACTACCGAATGTTCTTTAAGCACTATATAACTGCACCTGAAACACTTCAACAGGAAGACAATAATGATATCTCATCAGTAAACATGGATACAGCTGTTGCTATCCGAACCCTTGAAGCTACTTATAAATCTTCAGCCGAAGCTGCTGCTGTGGAATCAATGATTGTAAAACTGACTGAAAAGGTGCATTTCTGATTCTGAATTTGTTTTTATAGACTTCGTTATGTATGACTAGTTCTGTTTTCTGTTATTGTTGGAATATTGAAGCTTGTATGAATAGTGAAACTGAAATAGATTTATAGAATGAATAAACACAAAAGTTTAAACAATTGAATCTTTGAATGAATATGCAGGATAAATTTTCCCATATATCTTATTTTTATCTTGGGAGTGTGATACTGTTGCAAGCATACTCTTTTATTTATCTCATCTACTTGCTTTTTAGTATTATCTGTATTTTTAGTAACATTAGCTTTAACATGGAAGAATAATGCATGAGAAAAAAGATTCTAATTACTAAATGGTTTGGCTTTCTATAGTTGTTTTAAGTGATGTGTTGAAAATTATGGTGGTTTATTTTTTACTTAACCAAAAGGTGACCTAGCATTGACTTGTTGGGATATTAGCTATTGTCAGGATATTAGCTAGATGAAGACCTAAAGAAACAACTACCTTTCAACCCATTTTATTTGATTATAACGTGGATTTTGTTTGATAAGCTATAGCCAATTCTAAGGCATATCTAGTTATATGCGTATTGACTTAGATAAATTAGTCATGTTTAGGGTTTTATGATAAATTTATAAATATAATTATTGTTCATGAAACACAATGCAATACAATATTTTTTTTCATAAATTATACTCAACGTATGTATTCCCTTAAATGGCAAGGCTGATGACCTCCCACTTCTCACTATCACTTTCTCGATCCTCTATTCTTTTTCTACTCGATCCTAGCTGTGAGTATAGGCATTACATGGAGTAGAGCCCCACTACAATTAGTGCACGCCTCATGGACATCTCTTCACACATCATCCCAATTGCACAATACCAACATTGCAAGCCATATTGCTTTGCACTTCATCATAGTAATGATGATGATGGAGATCATGCCTTCTCAACATCTTCTACTTTAATTGCTCCAATATCCTCACTTCGTCTCCACTTAAGAGAAAAACTAACCAATGTCAAGTGGTTTAAAGCGCCTCTGGTTGTAGCCCTTTCATTACTTATTCAGGAGGAGAAACAATCGACATCAAGTGATAAGATAGTTTTTTTTTAAATTTTTCCCTATAAGGAAATACAAATGAGGGAATAATTGTCTTTTCCTTTTCTTATTAATTTTTCCCTATTCATTCTCTCTCTTGTAGAAATACAACCTATAATGGTCTTGGGGGAGAAATCACTAAGTTAGGAACTATCTCTTTAATTTTCTCTTGAGGTTGAGGATAAGGTAAGTGATTTCTTTGGAATTATATCATTGGACTCATTTTTGAGGGATAAATAACTCTATGATGAAGATGTGACTATTGTTATCCTTTCTTGGGGTACTAAGAGTGGCATTACTCTTGAATCTTTCATTTCTTTTTCAAGTTGGGGTTAATGTAAGGTTTTGATGGTCCCTTTCTTATCTGGGACTCTAATTAGGTCTGGTAGGATAAAATTGAACGTTCTTTGTATTTTAAGATATATTCATTTTACTTCCATCATGAGTGAAAAAGAGAGCATACAACCATTGTCTACCATACCAAGAGTAACATGAGGATGTGCTCTCATACAACCATTGTCTAACATGGGAAGAATGTCACAACATATCTCATTAGTATAAGATTCCACTTGGATAAGAATCAAACATTTGTCACTAATTGATAATGATGGATGACATAGCCACACCTTTGAAAGAACTCGCCTAAGGTTCTAAAGTAAGTTAGATCTTTTGTTGCTGTTGAGGGAAAATAAACGAAAAGAAAGGTAAGAAAAATTTAAGGAAGAGAAAAGAGGAAGGAAATCAATTCCTTTCGTGGGTTTTATATTCATCTTCTGTGTAGGGTAAACGTGGTACTTTGTAAAGGAGTATTACAAAGTTGAAAATCTTGCTCTTTCATTGATTTGGAATTTATCCATTTGAGAACACGCAACATTAGTAAGGACATTTGTGGAAATAACAGTCATGCAAGTCCTATTGTTTGGAAATTTTTCATGTTTTATCTCATCATATCATGTTGGAATAAAAAATATTGTTGCACTTCCATGTAATATAATGGATGGGAAGGTAGGTATCCTCTATAATGTTTTTATAATCTTTTTCTTCTTCTTCGTCTATATCTATATAATGAATACTTATCAATATTAAAGTTAGGGTTTAAGTTGTTAGTTGATTGTAATACTTGTATAAGATCCTTACTTTTTATGAATATTAAAATAGGTATGCAATCAACTTTGTACTAAATGTGATGCAAAACCAAAATCGGACTGTTGAACCACAGAAACTAGATGAAGTTGGTGAAGCGAAGGGATAATTATCTCATGAAGATAAAAATAACCCTCACTTATTGATGAAAAAGTGGAATATATCATTAATCAAAACTTGAATATTTTATATACACATGACACTACTTTTATAAATAGAATTCTAAATAAATTAGGAATAAATACTATAAAATCAGAATACAATTGTTGATTAATTATTAAGAGAAAAATGTGATAACCCTAAATTATCAAATAATTTAACAATTTACCAAACAATAAAATCTTTCTTCAAAATTTAATTATCAAATAATTTAACATTGTGATTCAATGCTAAAGATGGAGAAGAGCGCACAAAGTGTCACTGAGGAATTGGTCGCTCCAATACCATGTTGGGTTCAAAGGGGAATTATTCCTTTTAGAATTGCTAGGTAGTCCGCTCTATGTGTGCGTGTGTATATATATATTATGACTTTAAGGAATATTACAAGTTGTCTCTTTACCCTTAATGTATTTACACCTGCATCGTTTTGCCCATAACAACTAACAAAAATTTTGGTCACCCAATGAACTTTGGTCAACTTAGCAAAAATCTTAGCTCGACCTATTTAGTGTTTGTAAGTAAGGTTGTCCGAAATGCCATTTTTAATTTGCCAACACAAATTTTTTGTCACTCGAACTTTGGCTATTGGTTCTAGACTACCTAAAACTTTCATAAATCACTTTAGACCATAAGAATAAGTTCTGCAGGTGGCACTCCCAACCTATAAGTTAAATCCTATCGTTACAAGTGTTCTATCTATGACAAACTAAAAAATGTCAAACACCACGACTCATTGAGTCCATCTTTAAGCCCAGTGCCATTCTTCAAGGTAGATGCTCTACGTAGCTTCACACTCATTCTATCAAGTGCATCATCAATCTTACTCCATCTCAACGTTGAAATTCTCTTGACAAAGGGTAATAAATATATCCTACACATTCTTGACAAACATATCAAAACCAAAAAGTTAAGCTATCAAATATGAAAATATTGTGATCAAACATGACCACAAGCAAGGAGTCAATTTTCCAATATTTCTTTTCAAATCCCTCTATAATTCCTTCCCTCCATGTTTCCTCCCCTTGTAAACAGACTGCTTGTCTGTCAGTTTCATTGCTTGAATTACTTCTAAAATTCTTTGAAGATAAAAATGCTCAATAGGATAATTTCAACAACAACCATTCTGATACTTTGACATGTTTTTGAATTACAAGTTTCTATCTCTCTTAAGAAGAATTTTAAAATTTCAAGTTTAAGCAGGCTTCAGGAAAATAGAAGTCTTTTGAGAGTACAGTACCCAACATGTGTGGTATTTTCTCAGTATAATAAAATGCCACGTTAGTCTTATGACTGGAGCTGATACTTGAAATATAGTTTTATGAGTAATGACTCGATAGAAGATTTGATTAAAGCAACATTTACAAGAGCATTTTCCTTAATATGTTCTATTATAGATATTTTTTTTAAAAAATCATGTGGAACTTATTCTGCAGGAAGGTCCTTATCTTAAGAGTAAGGGTAAGGCTGGCAATGCCACTCGTGTTGCAGTGCTAACATGGAGGTCCTTGGTGATTATGTCAAGGGAATGGAAGTATTTTTGGATCCGACTTTTTTTATATTTGCTTCTCACAGTCTCCATTGGCACCATATTCTCCAAAAGTGGTCATTCTTTGTCATCTGTAACAGTAAGCTAATTTAACACTTCTAATTGCTTGGACTCATTAAATAAGATTTTGCATATTATTACTATCTACTAAAGCTTACATGTATGATACATTAATTTAGTCTCATATTTATAGTTGTGAACTAATAAAGATGATTTAGAAGTTCAACTGAGTGAACTATTATTACCATGGGTTTTCACCATTTTTAGCCAAGTATCAGGTCTAACAAGTTAAGGTTAGTGCTCCAAGTTGGGTGTGATGTTATAATTAATTGGTAATAGAGAGGGTTTGGTTTGGAAAAGGTTGTCACCATGATTCTTGACTATAAGATACACTTAGGACCTCAAGTCTTAAGTGGCAACTATTATACAAATCCTAGCGTTTCAGATAGAATTGTTGACTAATTAAGTGAACTATTAATTTAGGAATAAATATTTTGGGGTAGTGGTTTGATCTAATGAAGTTATCTGAGTCAATTCTTTGATGTGGTGGGATCATGAGCCTATCCTTACTGGTTAATATAAATTCAGTTATTGGATTAACCTCCTTGTTTCTCTTTCCTATCTATTTATTTACTTTAAATGTTTAATTCTATCGTCCTGTCTTCTGAGGAGTAGCTTAAAAAACTTCTATAAATTTTTCTGAAGTTTGACCAAAATTGCTTTTGCCTTGTATTAATTCAATGACAGTGAACTAACTGCAATTACCTTACACGTAATCACCAAACAGTATAACTTATATAACCAAAGAGGCTTTTTCCAGGCTGTTGTCTAAAGCACGATATGGATTTCTATCCTAATACCCTTGACTTTGAAGAGCACTGTGATAAATTTAGCTCCAGATGATTCACGTGGAGTGATTTCAATGATTTTAAAATCAATCTCACAAGATATCATCATGGATTTTGTCATATGTAATCATATAGTTGCAATTGTAATAGCATAATATTAAATACCTCTTGAAGCAGTCTTATCATGATTTATTTAATTACAGGTAAGAGTTTCTGCCGTCTTTGTCTTTATATCATTTATCCTATTACTCAGTATTGCTGGATTGCCTGCCCACATAAAACAAATCAAGGTATGTTTGCAAATTTTGATGGTTATGTCATATGATTGTGCCTTTTTCCTGAGTTGATTGCCTATCTGAATGTTGTTGGCAAGTTTGGACATCAAGCTATCTCTTAAAATTGTAGTACCACTCATGAGAAACTTCATGTGCCTCTTCGATCTGATTTTAAACAAGCCTGCAGAATTTGTTATCTTATTTAGAGTAATGATGGGACATCTATGTTTTTAATATGTGAAGTTGTATGATTAACCTATTGTATCCCTGAGACATGTCAATGACTCAGATAAAATCTTGATGTATTCTATTGTTAAGGTAAATTTTTTTTGTGCCAATGACTGCCACGCCGCAGGGTGGTATCCTTCAAAGGGAAGCATCCTCCTCAGGCTAGGGTCAACTTTTTTTTCTCTCTGTTAATATAAGCTGTTCCTTTGGTTCCCAAAAATTTCAGCAAACCTCTCGCTATATTTTATACATAAACCTGTTTACTCTATAATTTTTATGCCAAACAACAATTTACATCAGACACCACCTTTACTCATGAATTCAAATAACCATTTAAACATAACCATATCATCAATTGATCACATCACAACTTCAACAACTACACAAGGAAAACCATCATTCATCACATCTAACAAGATAATTTAACTCTACACATTAAATCAAAAAAAAAAAAAAATCACCAATTCACCTTATTGGAAAAAGCACATAACAACTGCCATCAAAGATAAAAGTAAAGATACATCAGTGATGCGTGATGCAACAATAAAATTAGTCTGAAACAAATTGATGAAACAAGGGATGACTATCTTACGCCAAGAAGAAAAAAGAAGTTTACACAAATTAATCAAATTGGATTTTTATGGAGATGATTAATACGTTGAGACAACACTATTTTTTATAGAATAAATAGTAACTAAATTAAGAAAGCAATATCACTAATTAACAAATGAAATTTATATGTGTTGTAATTAAAAAAAACTCTTACTGGTTCCAATATTAGAATAATTATTTAAAGTTCAAATTTATTCCTTTTTTCATCATTCTCCTTTACTGAAGAGAATTCAATTCCAAGCTAATTAATTTCTTTTCTTGTTGCCATTTTTATGCTAAGGCAGCAATTGCCTCATTAACTCTATTCAACAATATTTCTTCGTTATCTCTCTTATTTGGACATCTTTGAATGAGTAAGAAAGTTGTGTATTCATTTCTTTCTTTTTTATCTGCCTCTTCTAATGAATAAAAAAATGTCTCACTTTATCATAGGGCAAGAATGATGTACATGGCTGTATTATGAGGATGAATCCTTAGAAACGTAACCTGTGACAAAATCAATATATAAAGAGGGATACTTGAATTTCTCCTAGCAGATTAATAAATCCTCGAATTGAAACATTGAATTAGTGTTTAAATAAGTCATTAAGTTAAATACACAATATTTATAATTAAATTTCTCATACAATGACTAAATTAATTGGATATGAAAGCTTCTAAAGTAGATGATATGAGCTTCTAAAGTAGATGATATGAGAAATTTTGAATTTGTGAATGCAAGATAATAATTCACCATGTCACTTAACAATGACATTCCAATGAATAGTTATTTTAGAAGTATATTAAAATAATTAAGGAAATTAGGCATATTAGAGACTCAGATTTAATCATGGTGTCCATTCCATCTATAGGAGGCTATTGAAGTCTCAAGATAAGCTTTCTTTTTATGAATTTTTCAGACATTTATGAAATACTTTCCAAACAAACAAATATCAATATGCTACCAACATTTTCTTGCTAGGATTTTCTCTTTTTCTTTCTTTTCTATGTTTTTAAAGAAAAGTCCTTGTTCATTGGGAAACAGTTAGCTGTTGGTCTTAATACATTTCAATCCTTTTTGTTGCTGACCGTATATATATGTATGTATGCTTATTGTAAATTTAAGAGCCCAAAGTAAGAGGCATCCTATATTCCAAATAGGTAGTTATTGATTATTCTTATTGCTTCCTGAATAGTCAAACTTAGTTGTTCCATAGATCCTGCATCACTGTAGAAAATTCTTCTTCAACTCTATCATTTAGTGGATATGCATCTA
>JBBMKF010000074.1:6358630-6371842 GCA_037834155.1 Curcuma caesia | reverse complement strand
CAGAAGGATCACCTTCAGCCCCATCGTCCTCTTCCTGGTCTTCGCCATCTTGTTCATCATCATCCTCTTCGTCCTCATCTGAATCACCATCATCCTTGTTCTCTGGCACAACTTCATTCTTGCTCTTTCGAAGTAGCCTTCAAAGAAACGAAACTAAGATTATTCACTGGTACCATATCAGGATCATAACTGCTTTGAGGTTAAGGTAACAGCATCTACCTGTAAATTGCATCAGGACCTTCAACAAGTGAAGCAGTTTCACTTGACGACAAGCCCATCTGAAAGAGAATATTTATCACTACAACAAAGATTAAACAAATACAAAAAGGAATGATCCAAAAGAATTTAAGTGGAGATGAAGCAACTGAGCTTGAGAGAATCTAAGAAACTAAGCTAGTAACAATAACATAAAAGCCTTTTTCATTCTTTTCTAATGTTTGACAAACACAAACTAGATAAACACCTGACTAGCTACTGATCAATAAAAACATGGTATACCATATTGAAAGATGAAATAACCACAGAAGTTGCAAGCTAAGACAGTCAATAAGCAGTGTCACACAATGATAAGAGAAAGTAACATTTTGAATAAGTAACAAATTTTATAGTGTTCTAAATCTGTATCTAGAGCATGGTGAACATAAGGAATATGGAAAAGAGTACCTGCCTGAGTCAGAGATGTTGCATCTGCAATAACGAATGGTACATTCACGAAGCGAGCTAATGTTTTAGCAAGTAAGGTTTTCCCTGTCTTAAAAAATAGGCCAGATTACCAACAAAAGAATTGAAATTCAATACCAGTCCTAGTGACTTACTAAGGTGTCTTTGGCAGTGTATTTGAAACTCAAATAACTTTATGAGGTAAACCAAGTGCATCTAATCTCATAGCACATTATTCAAATGTGTTGTACTTCAAAAGTTTTATTAGATTACAAATAGGCATTTACATTCCAAAAACTACTTTGTAGATGCAATTATTTTAATTGAAGGAATTCAATCTTGATTCTTTAAATCAAATATTTTTTTAAAAAAAAACTTAATATTGTTACACCAGGAAAGAGATTTTTCTAAGAAAATTATATTCAGAAATGTAGAATTGAATTATCTAGTTGTTACTTACTTATGATAACGCCAAAAGGACTTTCTCATTATACATTAGCAAACACTGCTTGCAATAGAACTATTGTGAAGAACAATTCAAGAAGTGTGTTTACCAAACACTAATTAGCTTTTGAATAAAGAACTTTCAGTAAATATGGTTTCTTTATAAGCAATTGCTTTTTTGCAGTAGTAGTGTCAAATTACCCTGTATGTTTTAGAAATACCAACATTGAACAATTTATGAAAAAAAAGGTAGATCATGCACCCGATCCAGTTGGTCCCAGTAAGAGTATGTTGCTTTTTTCCCGTTCCAGTAGTACATCATGAGCATCCGATTGTACAAAAATGTTATTTGAATTGGCTCCAGAACTGCGCAATAATTCAACCACAAAGAATTTCTTACAAGCTAGCGATGTTTCAAGTTAAAAGCACAAAATTATTAATTACATTGTTGAAACTTAATTAGGTGGTCTCCTAACTAAACTGGCTACAGCTAGGAACAAAAATAAAAAGTAAATAACAGTCAGAACCTAAAACTCAGGAAATAGTTAAGGAAAGTCAAAATAGTTTTTTATGCATTTTGAGAGTTGTTTCTGTTTAACTTAACAAATATTTTGTTTCACTTTGGTTTTGATTCACAACAATCTTGAAACCAATATAACTGAACTGAATCAATATGGATATATTTGTTATGTAATATTCTGTAAAGATAATAAAATTTAATATATTAACGTAAGAATTACAGAAACTATATATATATATATTTATATTTACATTCAAACCAAATCAATCTGTTCACTCTGTTCAGTTTGGTTCAGAAGCTTGCCATGGACAATTTTAGTCTGTTTGATTTGCAATTTCTCTAGTTGATCAACTAAAATATGCCCACCTAAATAAAATGCCAGCAGATTGCTCAGGATGTTTTGAGCTCATGATGATACAACATGAGCATTTCATTGGAAAACCACTAACGTCAAAAGTTTAAACGATTAGGGAAAGCCTAATTTACTTATTATGCTACAACAAGGGCAGGTTCTAACAAAAATGTCAAAGAGAACTGAAATCGCCACTAATGCACATAACAAGGCTAATAACCTTTTCTTCAAGGATGCATGATGTATTCTTTTGTAGTGGTTGTATACACCCACAGCAAGCACCTGAAATTCCACTTCAAGTTAAGAAATGACAATTTAGCAAATGAATCTCACAGATATTGCAAATAGGAAAGGCAACCCAAATATCATAGAAATCTAAGGAACAAAGTCATTTGGGTCAGTCACCTTAATTTCCCAAGCATCTAACACTACAAAAAAAATCATCGATTAACGACCGATTTTTCAGTCGCTAATTGGTCGCTAAACCGATTAACGACCGATTCAAAAAATCACAAAAAAATTCGTCGTAATTGAATTTAGCGACCGAAATTAAATTCGGTCGCTAATTAGCGACCGAAATCCGATTCGGTCGCTAATTTTAGTGACGGAAATCTAAATCGGTCGTTAATTTTAGCGATCGAAATCGTATTCGGTCGCTAATTAACGACCAAATTCGAATTCGGTCGCTAAATTTATAAACCATAACAGAATTTGATTGTTAAAATTAATGACCGAATGCCAATTTGGTCGCTAAAATTAGCGATGAAAATCTAAATCAGTCGCTAAAATTAGCGACAGAATACAAATTCAGTCGCTAATTTTAGCGACCGAATACAAATTCGGTCACTAATTTCGTTATTAATATTTTAAAAAATTTATTAAGATCCCATGAATAACATACAATCATTATTAAAATTTTTACTCATACAATCTATATTTACAATCCACATTTAAAATCCATATCACAATTTTATCTAAATGATAAAAAAAGTATTTTTTTATTAAAGATAAACTTGTTCGTACAGAAATAATTTTTGCGATGAAAGATCAAACAGAAAATAACAATCTTATTTTCTCTAACTACAAGTAGATATGCATCACACACAACTCCGACCAGATCCCGTGTTCGCAGTAGTTCTTTATAACAGTCTCGCCGACACAAAGTTAGAGAAGAGTTGAAGCTTCCACCTTACGAAATCTTGCTCGCTGACTCGACTTCCACCCTGCTCAAACAGAAAAATGGATGAATTTAATAAATTACCTTAAGAAATAAATGAGCACCACAACATCATGAACTACAAAGGCAACAAAAATAAAGAAGTTATTTCTCACCAGCTAGGATGAACAACAAACCTTCCAGTAGATAGAACCCAAATCATAGTGAGAAGAAATTCTGATGAATACGCTCAATTCCCTGGTAACACCAAAAACAAGCATCAGACATGGAGATAAAAATGAATTTGGTAAACAAATTTTCAAGAAAATAATTTCATTATTAGAATTAACCATTTCAGCTATTAACTAACACCTCAATACAATATAATTAGAAACAAAAATAAGAGACTATCACATAACAACAACAAGAATGATACAATAACATAGAATAAAAGTTAGACACTAAGGAGTCCTGATTTGACATAAACCATGCAAGAGAGTAAACACTGCCATGGATACAAACAATGGAGTATTTTGCCTATTATGAAAAAGAAGAAATTAAGAAAAATCCAGAGTCAAAATTATAAACTTACCTTCCTGTAAAAATATCTTCGTCGTTGGTGCAAAAGTAGTTTGTCACTGGTAGATATTGCAAAGACAACCTACAGTTCATAATAGAGTACTATATACGTTTTGATTCTCTCATGTTTTTAGCGTCTATATCATTTTGATATGGTTTGTATGGTAGACTAATTTAGTTATGGATAATATTTTTATCATTTGGATATTTATTATATGGTAAACTAATTATGTTTTCATTGGTTTTATTTGATGCAGGATTGGATGATGACATATTTTTATCATTTAGATATTTATTGCATCGTAGAATATCATTTGGATATTGATTGTATTGTTTGTATATTATTTGTATCGTTTAGATATATATTGTATCATTTGGATGATGACTAATTTAGTTATTTTATATTATTTGGATATTGTTTTATTAAATTATTTGATATGGTTTGTGTATATGATAAATTTGTTATATGTATTTTGAATGTAAATTGTAAATATGGATTGTATGCAAATAAAATATAAAATAGAAAAATAGAGTGATACTGGTGAAAATTTTAAAATACTAACAATAAAATTAGCGACCAAAATCTAATTCGGTCGTTAATTTTAGTGACTGAAATAACATTCGATATCTAATTTTAGTGATAGAATTAGATTTCGGTCGTTAAAATTAGCGATCAAATTCTATTTTGGTCTCTAAAATTAGTGACCGAATGCTATTTCAGTTGTTATTTAGCGACTGAATTAGATTTTGATCGATAAATTGAATTACGATAAAATTTCTTATTAATTTTTTCTGATCACTATTCGATCACTAAACGGGTTTAATGACCGATTAACGATTGAAATTTTAGTCGTTAAATGTGATTATTTTTGTAGTGAATTGATTTAATTAGGGTTTAAAGAAATCAACTAAATTAGATAAGCATGGATATGGATTGTAAAATTGATCTAATATGATTTTCTTTTTTACCATGAATAGATCTTCTATTTGGTGGAAAAGAACTCATTTATCTGATTATTTTTCAATGATTAAAATATAACATTTGTTTAAAAAAGAAATGGATCTCGTCCTAAAACCGATCAACTACTAGTAGAATTTGATTGATGTCTTAATTACGAAATAATATATAATAATTAATTTCAATTATAAAATAAAACAGTAAATTCTATTTTATATTTCATATTCACTTTTATTTTTAAATGATATTTTACTTCCTAATATTTATTTGATGAAGAAATAAGTTACAAAATTAAATTTATAATTAATTTTAAGTGTAGAAGTAATAAGTTGAACATGCCAAAATATTTTTCTCTTTACGGTTTAATATTTTTCCACTCAGTAAAAATGAAACAATCAATCTCCATTTTGTTAAAATCTTAGGCCATCGATTTTTCATCTCTGACATTCCATTGTTGTCGTAAATGGCGCAACAATGCTTTTATTTGAAAGCCCTAGGTCTATTTTGTATCAATTTAGTGTTTAAACTCAATCCCATCATTTCCTTCGTGCATTCTTGTCAGTGGAAATCTTCATTTTAAGTTGTTTTAGTTTCAATCTAGCCTTAGGACATGATTTTTGAATTCATTTCGGAAGGTGAGTGGAAGTCGATTGAGTTTAAGCTTCGATTTTAGTCCCATTTTAGGTATTCATTTCGAGTTTATGGAATATTGAGTGATCGATGTGGTGTTCTTGTGCAGCGGTGCAAGGATTTTTTAGAAATTTTGCAACATAGCAATGGTTGGAAATGCAAGAGGAAATTTTCAAGTGGTTTAAATCCTTGTTTCAATCGTTAGTTTCTAATTTTAATGGTGATGACTTAAAATTTTCTTTGATTGTAGTCCCGTTTTTTGCTTTTTGAAGATCAAATATAGATAATTGAGCTAGCAAGAGTTATTTCAGGGAAAAGATTATCTAGTTTTTGTGAAGATCAAATATAGATTTCTCCTCCTATCCCTACTCTTGTCGTGCTCCTGTCCCTATTCTTTTGCATGCATCTTTAATGATTGATAAAATTATGGTTAATATGTGCAATTAAAATTCTTGCCGTTTATAGTTTAGTATAACTCTTCTCTTGATAATAAATAATAGATTGTTGTCATTCCTATTGAAGTTTCATGGATTTTATATTTTAAAGTACATGTAGTATATTTTAACTTTTGTTTATTTACTGTAATATCTTCAGATTTATGGAACTTTTCTACATTTGTCTATATTTTGTTGAAATCGATGTTGTGAAATATTTCTAACAGAGTTTTTTTTGTTATTTGAGTGTAGTTACCTCTATAAATATTTGAAGGAAGAAAATAGGACTGGATATGTCTCATTTGCAGATTCTAGTGACATACCTACATGCGGTGTGCCCAAAGATTGTAGTAAATTATCACAATATATTATTGCTCAGTTGAAAGCATTGAACAGAGATAACATCTACTTTATCCCATACAACAATGGGTAAGATTTTAATTATTTATTGATTCCTACTATATACTAGTCAATGCTATTTTGACATTTATGCCGATATCATTGGATCTTGACTATCATAAATGATGAAAAGAGATATATTTATTGGACTGTATAGGTAATAGGAACCAAGACGATGCTTGAAAAATTATTGTGATTAAGTAGGTAATAGATTATGCTGATTGTGAATGCATTTAGTTACAAATATAAAAAAATAACTTTTTATTTTTTACAATATAATGTGGTCAAGATGTATAATGCCTCGAGGGGTATTTCAAATGGATCAGGTTTTAAACAATTGATGGTATGTATTATGAATATGTATTTAAATATCAATTCATAGTTCTTATTATTTGGATTGTGACTAATTGCATTATTTTTTCAATTTCATTAGGGTAATCTAAAATAAAGTGGTGGTATTGAATGTGGATATTATATAATGCGGTACATAAAAGCGATAGTGTTAGATGAAGATTAATAGTTAGAGAAGAAAGTGAATTCCTTTTTTATGAAATATTGAGTCATTTTGCATTAAGCCTCAACTTCTGTTAATATTTCTGAAACTTCTATATCTAAGGTCATAAGTCTAATTACATCTTGGTAACAAAATCTGAACCCAAGTTATTAACATTGTACTTTTTACAAGAACCAATATTACAATTAATTTCAATATGATAAAGTAAGAAGTGAATAGAGCTAATTCGTCTACTCTTATGTAGGTGACTAAAGGTCGTGTATGTTGTGATATAAAATTTTGACTTATGTTTAGATATTTATAGATACACTTTTGAGTGAAGTTGGTTAAACATGCCTCAAGTTTAAACTTGTGGATTTCATTTGTTGGTTTTAACAATTTATTTGGGTCAATGCAAGTTGGACTTCATTTTTAATTTTATAGATATTTGTGGTATATTTGTTCAATTTTCATAAAATTTTTGTTGTAGTAAAATATGTTTTATTACGTCTACACAACGAAGAAGTAATACAATAAAAAAATACTTCGATTAAGCCAAATTTTGTAGAAGTAAAAGCAAACATTTACTACACTATAAAATAAAAACTGTGAAGTCGTAGAAATAACTTACTTCATCAACCAATGTAATTTGTGAAGTCATATAAATAACTTGCTTCATCAATCAATGTAACTTGTGAAGTTATATATAATCAAATACTTTGGTATTTTTATGGAATCGATGAAGTAAAAGAGCATTTTTACTTCGGAATCAATTTAATTTCAAACCGATTACATATTCTTAGATTGACGAAAGCCTTTTATTGGATACGTCTTCGATTTTAATGTGAAGTAATAAAAGACTATTTTACTTCATGTGCATCTACTTCGGTATTTATCTATATATTACTTCATTGAATATCTGAAGTCTATCAATATAATTCTACTTGTGAGCATTCCATTATAATTGAATTCATTGAACTGAATTATTTAAAATCAAATTAATTAATTTTTTAATCAATTCAATCGATTGAAATTTACATTTAAAATTTAATAAATCAAATTGTTATAAAATTGACTAATTTAGTTATAGATCGAATTAATTATTTTTTAAAAAATTATAATCAATTTAATAACATTAAATTTTTTAATATTTTTATTATTTATTAAAAAATTACTTTAATTAATTTTTAAATTTAAAATCTAACCAAATTGATTTAACCAAATAATCAATATTTTTTTAAAAAATTAATTTTTGAATAAATTGAATAAAATTTTTTAAATTAATTTAGTTTGATCCAACTGAATCTATTGAATCAAAGTTTTACTGATTCATATAAATATGAAAATTTAAGAAAAGTTTAAATATTTTGATATATAATTGTACTATTTAAACTTGTGATATGTAGTTATATGTTTACTATAAAAAAAAGTTATCTACAATGATTAAAATTTTATTTTGAAAAGAAACAAAAATATTTTTGATTCAAATAAATTATGGATTGAATTATATTGAATAAACTGAATCAAAAATTTTAAATTAACTTAGTTTGATCGAACTGAATCTATTGAATCAAAGTTTTACTGATTTGTATAAATATGAAACTTTAAAAAAAATTTATAAATTTTGACATATAATTGTCTATTTAAACTTGCGATATGTAGTTATATGTTTCTATAAAAAAAGTTATCTAAAATGGTTAAAATTTTATTTTGGAAAGAAAAAAAAATGTTTTTGATTCAATTAAATTATGGATTAAATTATATCGTGGTTAATTAAATTAATTTAAAAATTTATTGAATTGAATTTTCTATGAAATGTATTATATATTTTTAGAAAATGTAATAGTTTATTTAATGTGAAAAAATCTAATTACTTTAGATTTCTTTTACAATGGTTATGAAAGAAATATGAGATAAAAAGTTAATTTTTCTTTATCATATTCCCTACTATTCTCAAATTGTTGATAAAATTTATGTTGAAAATTTGAATGGAAATAAAAAAGTGGTGGAAGGAGGAAGCTCCTTTGTGAATGGGAATATAGTCCCACATTGAAAGTTTCAAGACATAGTTGTTGGTTTATATTGTGTCACAAGCATTAATGTTGTGAACAAATGCATGGGAAGAAGCTCTCTTTTACATATGGATGCGTGGGAGGATGCAAATCTAGGACCTGGATTGTATTGAACCAAGAGCAACCTGTGCAAGTCGAATATCGGACTGGTCAGGGCAAAATTTATCCCAACGAATTTAGTGATGCATGAACGGATGCATGAATGCAATTTCAATGTATAGATGAGAAATTCTATATAAGACTCAAGTCTTGAGTAAGCAAATCCACCTACAACCTCATCTTTCTTTCTCTTTGTCAAGTTTTTCTATCGGCTTGACAGAATCTCGTGATGGTGTTCAGATACTATCTCAGTTCGTCGCGATCTGCCTGTGTTTGTTGGTCAACATGATTTTGTCGTTGTATCCTGGAAAACAAACGTCTGTTGTGACCTCTAAGCATCGCCGGAGTAGACGAATCTGTCTTAAGGAAACTGCGTTAAACGCAGACCTCGACATCATTCACTCGGCATCTTGGCACCCGACGTCTCGACACTCGGCTACTCAGCGTTTCGCCACTCGGCGTCTCAGTACTCAACGTCTCAGCACTTGACCACTCGGCCACTCGACCCTCTCGGCAACTTGGCACTCAACAATGCGACACTCGGTGTCTCGGTAGTCGGCGACTCGACCATCGGCCATCTCGGCAATCGGCGACTCGGCCATTCGGTTGACTCAACACCGGTGATCGAGAAAACATCAGCCCTTGCTGGCAACTTGAAATTATCAGTTCAAGCCATCTCTATAAGATAAGTTCAGTTGTCTTATAATTTTAATTCAACAAAGAATTAATCTCTTCGGCAAAGATTGTCCACCATCATGTTAGGTCTATATTGTGTTCACTGATGCAAGTTTCTCGACATGCTATTGTAGGTGCAATGGATTAAGCTTAAATAGGACAAAGATGACAGGATACTCGACGATTTTCACTCTAAATTCTTACAGTAAAATTTTGCTAGAGAGCTAGCAGTTCTTCACATAGAAAAAGAGATTCCATGAGCAAAGCTCCAAACAAGCAGCAGCTACTACACCCCAGTCCCCAAAGGCCAAAACCAAGCATGCACCAACACTTTCCAGCCTTGAAAAAGAATGAACAGTCCCTAACTCTCCCCCACATTGAACTTTCCTGCCTTCAAAAACCCTTATTATCATGCCCAAAGACAAAGTTTAGCACCTCTGAAATCACCAGATGCACTAATGATCACAAGATGGTGCAAGAATTTGGATTGTCTTGAGCACTGGCCACGTAGTAATACTGTGTGGCATTGTAAGGATTGTAGTAGATTTTGTATGGATTCACAATCTCTTCTGCCATTTGCTGATTGTCAGGCATCTCTTTGTCGATCGCCTCTTCTTCTTCTTCTTTCTTGGACTCCTCTTGCTTTTCTTGTTTTGCTTCTTCCTTGATCGCTTCCTCTTCCTTCTTCTTCTCCTCCTCCTCCTCCTTGGCGGGGGTGATCGAGAGGATGTCGGTACTGTGCCAAGATCTTCTCAGCTTCATCGCGAGGCCAACGGCATCCACCTGCCCGACCACTGTCATTTTCTTTTCTTTGATATCGATTCCTATCGAATCGATTCCTGCGGGAGCAAAACATGCAGGTGCAGCAATTAGTACTGAAGCTTTTGGAAGGGGAGCAGAAGGGAGATTCAGGGAGATTTGCCTGGAAGGGAGGAGACGACCTTCATGGCCTTCTGCTTCTCCTTCCCGCCGTTTATGTCCAGATTTAACACAATCTTCTGCAAATGAAGAAGAGATAGATCAATCATTATATATAGCAAACAAAATCTATAACCATAATGAAACAAGAACACGAATGGGTCTCACCTTCATCTCGCTTGAATGAGGGGAGAAAAGGCGGAAATGAATGAGCAGGAGGGGAAGAGAACCAGAGGAGGAAGAAGAGGAAGATGGTTGTGGTCTGCCTGAAGTAGAGTACAGTGAAGGAAACAATTATAGCTAGTGTGGGAGTCTTGTGCCAGCCTCCGGGACATGATTAAGTTGGTTATTGCGAGACATACTTATTGAAGTGGACAAGGGTTGAATCTCGACGAAGCCGAGACAATGCCCTCCCTCGTAGTGGTCAATTACAACTTCTCGATTTACTTTGTCACATATGATCATAGGATTGACCGTGTGAAGCTGATGAAGTGGCGGATTTCATGTTTTATTGAAGGGAGTCTTATGCCATCTATGGGATATAAAAGAAAAGTGTTTGGGTGTTTGTCACCTCCTAAGATCATTTTGTTTAGCAAAGAAAGAGAGAGCATTTTGTTTTTGTTTTTGTAATTTAGGTATTTAATTTTTACGATTTGATTAATTCTAGAGATCATCTATCTGACCTCATGAAAATTATTCATCGATCTCATGAAAATTTATTTTTATGAAAATAAACTCTATTAGTGCTTTGTTGGAACCAAAGAACTTGAAAAAGATTTTCGTAATTTTCTCTTTAAAGAATCTATCTAATTTCACAAAGTAAAATTGGTAAATACTGAAAAAGGATTGTTTTTGTTTCACACAATAAAATAAATATTCATTTTTATTATGATTTATAAATTAAAATATCTAAATACTGTGAAAAAAATCTGTGAAATAATACTTGAGAGAAAAAACAAGGGCAAAAATCAAAAGGTGCTCTTTTTTATTGAATCGTCAAAAAGGATGTCCTACTTTGAATTTTTTTATAAAAGGGCATCTCATCTCATGTAAAATAACATAATTATCCCCTAACATTATTCTTAGTATCATCTTATCTAAATCTTAAATCGATCAGATCCATTATAGCAGCTACAAAACTATAATTATTACATAGTTACAGTATCTACGATTTTGTAACAGCTACAACTAAACTGTCACATAATTGTAACAACTACAACAACTACAATAGTTATATCTTATAGTCGTAGTAGCTACGATTTCATAGCTGCTACAACTATAATAGTTGTAGTAGTTATAAAACTGTAACTGATATAATATGAAAAATAATATTAAACAAAAGGATTAAAATTTTTTGGAGTCTCCAAAAAATCTTTAAACGATATTTTTTTAGGTCTAAAACTAGCTAATTATAAGTTACATTTGATAACAAATATAAATCTTTGAATAAACTTTGATTTGATATATTGTACGTCCTATGGTTCAACCCGAGATAAAAGTTATGATTTCTCAAAATTTACCTAACATTTATAGTTGTAGTAGTTATGAATTCGTAGCTATATTACAAATATATAACAGCTACGAAACTATAGCAGCTATGGTTTCGTAGTTGTTATAATATGTTTCTTGTTCAATATTTAGGCGAAAAATATAGAGGAGAGATAATAATGAGAAATAGTATAATGGAGGATAGTTGAGTAATTGTACTAGAGGTAAGATTACAGTCGTCAAGTCGGGTTAGGCTTGTCGGATTGGCCTGTCCCGCCAAACAATTTAAGCGGATAGGATTGAAGTTTTATCAACTAATTTTATGGTGGGTTTAGGCAGATCGACCCAATGGCGGAGCCAGCCCGGGTGATCCACCTGGGTTGATCCTGAACTCTGAGCTATGCTGACGGTATACCTCAGACTACCTTCTTCGTTTTCTTAAATTTTCTTTTCTCCCATCTATAAATTCAATTTTTTTTCCCTTTAGATGCCGTCGGACCCTTGGGTTATAGCCCGGGACAGCCACAAAGGTGGCTCCGCCCTTGGATCGACCCATCGTAAAATGCCCGCGATCCATGCATGTCAGTCTGTGGTGGGTTATAGGTTGACCTGCAAATTGAGAAAAGAAAAATTTTCTTTTAAAATTTAAAATTAAAGTAGAAAATTTAATGGACTCGTGGGCTTTGATGGACCTCGGGTTGAGAGAAAAAATTATCTTTCAAAATTTAAAACTGAAGTGGAAAACTCAATGAGATTATAAGCTTGATCCATCTAATTTGCCATCAAAAATTTTAATATTATATATATTTATTTATTTTGTTGACTCTTGGATTTGTTCGACCTAATCTATAACGAGCATTAGGTTGAATTGGATTGAAGATTTTTTAATTTGTTAAAATATTAGACTGATCCATCTTATCTCATTATATGATAAAATTTTAATGGACCGGTCCGCTTCATCCTAGATTGATCCGTTTGATAAATAAGTTAAAGCGAGGTCTCGTTTAGACTATTCGATAAAAAAGATTGCCCTTTTGATCTTTTCTAAAAAATAAAATTGAGCTTTTCCAAAATAGAAAATAGAAACAATCTGTAGAATTTTCTTATCCGTTGGATCAAATGTTTCCCGAATCGTGAAGCAAAGATGAGGCTCTAAACCCTAGCGTATTCCGCCGCCGCCCTATATATACTCGCCTTCCTCCGCCGTGCCAAAGGGATAGCGCCGGCGCTACTTGGAAGGGAAGGAGAGAGAGAGAGAGAGAGAGAGAGAGAGAGGAGAGCCGGCGACGACATGGGCCGCGTTCGAACGAAGACGGTGAAGAAATCGTCCCGCCA
>JBBMKF010000074.1:6313211-6327531 GCA_037834155.1 Curcuma caesia | reverse complement strand
ACTACTTCACCCTCTCCAACGAGGCGCCGTGGATCCTCACCGTGGCGGCCAGCAGCGTCGACCGAAGCTTCAGGGTCTCTGTCAAGCTTCCCAACGGGAAGGTGATCCCCGGAGAGTCTCTGGACCAGCCAGGCAACTTCACTACAAGCTCTCTTCCCCTGTACTACAACCCCGATTCGCCGACCTGCGACAGGGATCCTCCCGATGATAGCCACAGGGGCAGCGTCTGGGTCTGCGAGGCCGGCGACAGCCGTCCCGCAGATGTGGCAGCGTACGTCAAGTCCCTCGGCGCCAGCGCGTTGATCTTCATTTCCTCCAAGGACGCCGGCGCCACCGTCCTGATCAGGAAGATGGACTTCCCCGCAGCAGTGATCGCCACCCAATACGGCTCCGACCTCAAATCGTATTTGAACTCATCTTCCGACCCCTCCGCGTCGATCACCTTCGACGGGACGGTTCTCGGCGAATCCCCAATCCCCGCCCCCGCCGTGGCTTACTTCTCCTCCCGGGGGCCGTCGCAGGCGTCGCCGGGAATCCTCAAGCCAGACATCTCCGGTCCGGGCCTTAACATCTTCGCGGCCTGGATTCCTTCCGAAGACGGCCCGCAGTACACTATCATCTCTGGCACGTCCATGGCCACGCCTCACCTCAGCGGCGTCGCCGCGCTCTTAAAGGCCGCGCACCCTACTTGGTCGCCGGCAGCTATCAAGTCGGCGATCGTCACCACTGCAGACGCCGACGTATCCAACGAGTGGCTCGAGCCGGCGTTCTATTTCGCCAAGGGCGCAGGACACGTCAACCCTAACAAAGCTTCCGATCCCGGCCTTATCTACGACATCACCGTCGACGACTACCTCCTCTACATATGCGGCAAATTCGGCGAAGAACGCGCCAGAAATATAGCGCGCAAAATGCTCGTGGACTGCTCGAATAGCGCGACGGAAGCGGAGCTAAACTACCCGTCGATTCTGCTGTCCCCCAAAGGCGGAGAGGCGGCCAAGGTGAACCGGACGGTCACGAACGTCGGACCGGCGAGATCGAGCTACAAGGTGTCGGTGACCATGTCGGAGACTCTCGCGTCGGCTACTGTCACGCCCGAGACGTTGACGTTCACCGAGCTGAACGAGCAGAAGTCGTTCAGCGTGAGCGCGGTATGGGCCGCCGGCGGACCTCCCGCCGGCAATCAATTCGTGGAGGGAAAGTTGACTTGGACCTCCGATGATGGTAAGCATGTGGTGACCAGCCCCTTGGTCGTCTCCGCCATTGAGTGATGCAGCGCTAGCTCGAGCTTGTCTTCTTCCTTGCAAATATTATTCCTTTAGATGATCGGCCCGCCCCAGAAGTGCACGCAGCAGCGGCCAACATCCTAGATTGCGCTTTTTATTTGGAGAAATTTTTTTGTAAATATGTTATAGCTGAGATCGAATCGTATATACCTAGGTGATAACCTGGATGTCATATTGCGGTACCCCGGGAACTTATTCCTGATTTTTAAGGATGTATGACATGTTTTTCCTTTCAATATCACAAATTGGCATTTTATAAGTTTTTTTTTTAAATGCCAAATGGCTCCCTGTTTTATTATTATCAAATGATGATTATCAGTTTCTTGAAATATTTCTCGCCCATCTGGCTTCCTCTCCTTTGCCTATAATTCAAGGACTCCGGGATATAATTGAGTTGGTTATGGAGTAGAATTGCAGAAGTGAACAAGAGTTCGAATCTTGACGAAACCGAGACAATGCCCTCCTTCGTCATGACCAACTGTAGCTTCTCAATTTACTTCTTCACAGATGATCCTAAGACTAATCGTATGAAACCGTTGGAGTGGCGGATTCTACCTTTTTACAGGACGAACTATCATGATCCATCGGACGGATTGAATAAGTGGTTGAAAAAATTGTGAAATTGTAATTAGGCAATTGCTCGACTCACCGTTTTGTTTTGATTTCGTTGCTAACTTAGTTACAATTTGACGATGAAATGACCTAAAAGAATTAAGCATGAAATCATAGTCATGTAGCTATGAAATCGTAATTACAATCGTCATAAGTACTTTGGGTGAGATTTGAATTCTCTGTTTAGGAAGTTCATCCCATCTTTTATCATCACTTTATAACCCTAGGCCCAACTTTCATACATTGAAAAACTATTGATTAGGCTCATCGTTGAAGAATCCAAAATAGGATGCTTACGATATCACATGGCATTATAATTTTTGAGGGCATGTATATATCTTATGCTTTAGTAAAAGGATTGATCATGCATGTCATAATATGGATGAGTCTTCATGTGACATACTTTGTGAGTATGTAATTTATCTCCGGAATATAATTGAGTTGGTTAGTGCGAAGTAGACTTGCTGAAGTGGACAAGGATCAAATCTCAGCAAAGCAAAGGCAACGCCTTCTCTCGTAGTGGTCAACTGCAGCTTCTTGATTTACCTTCTTACAGATGATCGTGGAGTCAACCATGTGAATCCACTGGAATAGCAGGTTTCACTTTTTACTAAAATCAGTATATAACTAATATCAAGTGAAGGCTGCTATTAAAAGCATACTAAAAAAAATTTAAAAAAATATCCTATAATACATCATAATTAAGATTTATGAATACTAAGTAAATCACTGAGCATCCTACCACAACACCATTGTCTCAAGTAAGAATTTATTCTTGTTATATAGAAAAATAGAAATATAATGATTATATTAGAGCTAGTGGACTTTATTAATGATAGTGTCTTGATATAAAATATAACATAATTCCATTTAATTATTAATGAAATTATTCTTATATTTTATCAATTGAGTTGATTTTGTATCAACCTAATTTCTCTCTTTGACTTCATTCATTTAGTGTGTAACCTCCCATTAATTTAGTATCTTTATTAAAATCATTAACCTCTATCCATCTATTTTTACTATTCAAATTCTCTAATTTTTCCAAATTTTTATCTTTAAATATAATGTTGTCGGTGCTTGAAAGGCATTAATCCAATAATCATCACCTTGAAGTGTAACTAAGCAGTATGATGATAAAAGAGTGATCCAATACATGAAGCTTCTATCAATGTAAGATTCCGAGGAAGGATCATATTAGATCACAATAATCCTTCGATCGGGCTAATCTCGATGTACAATAAGCGGTCCGACGATAATGACAATGTCATCAACAATTGCAATTTACAAAAACTCAACACATAATATACTAAACAATAGCCAGATACTTGAGAATAGAAAGAATTACTTGAAAATATACCAACCAACAAAATTACACTTAGTAGAAGAAATACAACACCCTTTCACCTCCTGTACAGAAAGACAAACAGTAAAGAGTTTTATGTAAAGCAAACATGTTTGTCATCAGAACATGAATCTATAGACAAACCTGAAATACAAAGCAGAAATGAACCAATGGTGTTCTTCACTTACTCTGTTATTTTCCAGATTCATTTCCACAAGAATCTGAATGAATCACTCAGAAAAAGTGTATCTTCCATCCCCAGCTATAATAAAAAAATGTTTGGCCTTGGTACTATACTGCAGAATTTGTCCATGATGCAGAATGTGCTCGGCGATGGGATCTAAATCAAGCGGAGAAACAACTTCTTTGTATCATAGAGAGAAGGGCTTTGTGTAAACATCAAATGGCTCACAGGCAGTCAGCTGTGGCTCCTGCACGAAGGAGAGGAAGGTGTTATTCTAATGTTTCCCTTTGTTCTAGAAAATGCCATCCCATAAGAGCTATGTGAGCTATCAAGATCAATACATTCTGATCACTGGAAGAAGAAAACATAGGAAAAAAGAAGTCACTGGAAAGATTACAGCACTATCTGTATCTTGTAAAATTAAGGTCACATGAACCGAGAATACCAGCATCTGAAAACAGCTAAAGAAGGTCGCTAGTTTATACTCATGAATCTTCGTAATAGACTATTTGGGACCAAAGTAAATGTATGATAATGTTTTGGCCCAAAGAGATTTAGGAGGTTCAATTGAAATACTCTGTATGTTTTTACTTTTTTTAAAAAAAAAAGACTTGTTAATTTGTCCAAAGATAATAAGAACACCAGTCTTTTCTCATGGAAGATTTATTGAACCATATTAATTAGGTATCATCAGCTGGGTAAAGACCAACATGGTGTAGAAGCTTAACTATTTTGGCGATATTTTGAAATTTAACTCTTGAAAAGTTTGATAATGAAAAGGGAGAAGTGGAGGAACTTGATGTCTAATTTACCTGTCGCAGACCACCGCTTAAGCTGCCTCCAGACATCAGCATAGTGAGGAGTGACGTTACAGGACCTCCGCTCGTTGTATCACCAGCATTTCGTATGGCGGTTCGCATTGCATTTAGTATGCTACCATAAGTGGATCCATGCTCACGTTCAATGGCTTGGATAAAACAGAAGGTCATCGCACCAGTTGAGGTGATTCTGGAGAGAGCCTGCACAGAGTTAACTGGATCTCTTCAGGAAACTGATAACAAATCAGAAAACAATTATGTCAATTGCAAGTTTGGCATGCTGGGTTGCAATGAGCTTCAAGGTCAAAGTAAACACGGAATAACTTCTGTAGCCAACCTATAGTGACAATTTTCCTTGGTTAGAACATTGCATCCAAACGACTGATATTTACAAAGATGACTGATTGAATGTCACCATCTCTTCATTCTTTTCTTGAAGCCTAACAATTGTTTGCCTCAGTAAATGTCAACCAACTAAAGGCTTTCATAGCATCAAGGAGGATGAATAAACCCGCTAGAGTTCGCACTGTTGACTATCATGATTGGGTATCCTGGCAAGAGATACTACAAGAGATGTGCCTATTTGGAGAGCCCCAAACAGCAACTAGTGGAGGGCATGGCAAGCCACACAAACTCAGACTTTTTCAATGATGACTTCCGCTTCATTGAGGAGCATGACTGGTTTGCAGTGGCGATAGGCAGAGCATGATAGAAGGTCAATAGGCTTTTCAACTACAACCTGTGCTATGCACAGGTCGCACTATTCATTTTTATTGTGAAGATCCAAGGTAAACTTGAGTTCTTTCATGGCCTTGTGGGGGTTTCTGACAATGGAGGCCTCGTTAAGGCACATTTTCTATTATGAAGAGCAGAGCATGAATTGACACAATGTTGTCATTTCTATGAGATGGTCAATCATCAAATAAGTTTAAGTAAAAGCCATTAGTTTCTGAAATCCTTCCCAAGGTCTTGGAAGTAACTCCAATCTAAAGCTATTTTAACCAAATACTCCATAAAAAATCAGAAATTTAACCCTTCATGTTCCAATATTCTTCACGAGGGTTTACAACCCTACGACTATTAAGTTGTATATGAAACATACTTCCTGGCTAATGGTTAAATCCAAATTTAGCAAAATTAAATAGACATAAAACAAATCCAAATTTAGCAAAATTAAATAGACATAAAACAAATTCCACCTCGTGGATATTTGAAATGGAAAGAATCTGTAGAGGTTACCGAGGTATCAGCAGAGGTTTGGTGGTCATCACAACCACTGAATGAAATGGCTTCTCCTCCACTTGTACCTTTCCAAACACCAGATCGCGGGCGATGGTCTTCCCACACATATTGTCCACTCCTACATCAAGAAATATGATTTCAATCAGCAAAAAATGCAGCAAGTTCAAACAAATCAAGTCATCTTTAACTGCTTGAGTAACATAATAAGCAAGCAATATCCAGTATGTCATGTAAATATTAGTTAGCACCCACCATGGCATGACAAAATGCAGATTACAAAGACATAAGTCGATGAGAACAGTAATTCTATTTTATAAATTTATTCTACATTCCATGGCAAAACAGAATAAAACATGAGTTAAAAGTAAACAAAAATGATCTATCGCCACTACCAAGCATATCCGAAGAGCCAACTTTATTTGTAATAAATTAAATTTTAAAAATGAGAATTTTGTATCCATAGGAAACTAATAAATAATTAAAATTGAAACTAACATTCTGTTAGTAAACCTTAAAATAGCATCACCATGTAGAGAAACAAACTGATAATTTAGACTTAACTTATCCCACTCTAGATTGAGCACATCAACTAGGGTTGATATTCATGCTAAATATTATAGTAAATGTCTACTTGTAAGCATGAAATGGGAAATTAGAAATTAATATGATACTTGACTGTTTCATGATTATGGCATGATTGGTGATGACATATATGCATGCTTGAATGAATTGAATGTCTATATGCAAGAAAACATGTTATCTTAAGCCACAATAATGTAAATACATAACATGTGTAAGACAATTTTTAGCACTAACTATTATTAACATCATAAAAATAATACAATTGCCCATCCATGACCCTAACATAAGAATTTAATGGGAAACATGTCATCAAAATGATAGGGAGAAACAATTCACATTTAGATGATCATACAATACTTAGCTTGAATTAATTGATCATTTTGGACTATGTGAGATTTGTGTCAAAATACTAAATTAAATTATAATGACTTTGCATGAAAATTATTTTTCTAGTTTAGGATACTTAGTTATGTATGCAAGCAAATTTTCATGAATTTTCAATTTCTATAGAAATTTTTATGCATTTTTAAAATTGAAGTGTTGAACGTTTCAATACTCAATTGATAATCGACTGAAGTAGGATTCTAGTTTACTAGATTGCTTAGCTCAGTTGGCACTAGGTAACTTAGTCAACTAGATTAGTTAGCCGACTAAAATAGCAAAAACAATCCAATTTCATATATCTTGTGTTTTGAATAGTTTAAAGCCTTAAATGGTATTCAAATGATTTTTTGTCATGTAGAATATTAGAATAACATGTTTATCCTAACTTTCACCATTAATAGCATATTTAAATTGAATTTTGACAACTTAATTAGCACCTACAGTTGGGATTGAAACATTAACTGTTGATATAGTTACAATATTTGATAACACTTAGGAGTATTATATGTTCCTAAGGAGCTCATCATATATTAATATGTCTCACATGCCATGCTTTATGGGCAATAAATATTTGGATTGATATACATGTTGTATGCTTGATTACTTACATGCCTTGATCAATATACTTGTTATTATCACGATCGTGGATGTAAGTACTTTACAACAAGAATCGTGATACCGACACATGCGGAATTTACCATTCCGTCCATCGGCCAACACCAAAATCATTTTGGCACCGACACTAATGGAGTAGCGAGGTGAAAGAGGGCTCACAACGACCTAAGTTTTTTTAAAATTGTCTTTCATTTCTTTTTCTCTTTTAGGATCTTTATAGGGTTTAGGACAGATAATTTTTCCCCCTTTTGGTAATTTCTTTTCCTCTTTCGTCTATTTCTTTCCCTCCTTCATCCGTTTAAAAATAAACAACAAAGAAATGATTCCTTGCAAAGACTAAGGAAAAAAATACCTCTTTTAAGGATGAAGGTGACGGTGAATTATTAGAAAAAGCATCTATAGCAATCAAATACTGATAAAAATATTTTTTAATTAATATATTTTACATTTAAAAATACTAAAATGCAACATGGCACAATATGGTACTGAAACCATATAATTCCATCATAAAGAAAAACTCTGACATGGCTAAAAATTTTAAACCTTGCTTTACACATATTATTGGTTAATTGATGCAAGGCAAAGGGGGAGAAGTGTAGAGTTAAGTTAATAAACTTCTTTCTAAATCGAAAAACAATAAGTTACCTCAACGGCATCTCATCATTGGGGATGAAACAGAAGCTTAAGTTAAGGGGGAGCTTTAAGGTTATGGTTGCCTTGTTTTCTATTGGTTTTAATCCCTAACCTAAATAGCTTGATAAACATCAAAAAACAAGATGATTGTTGGGGAAAACATGCTCTCATATGTTGAGTTCAACCAATTTGTTTAGTTTTTAATGAGTACATCAAGGACTCAACGTAGTGCACATGCAACTCATGGATCGGGTTAACTCGACAAGATGATGTCGATTTATGATCAATAACTCAGCAACCTAGAACAACATTTAAAGCTTTGAAGCAATTGAAAGACACTCTAGGACAAGTATGGTGAGGAGCTTTAGGTGATCTAAGACCTGAAGGAATGAGAGAATAGGAGATGACGTAAGTGAAATGTAATTTTGGGCTTATGCTTTATTGCAACATCATCGGGGATAATGTGTTTAGCTAAAGAGGGGTGGACTAGCTAACAGCTTGGCTTAAAGCCTTCGGTCGAAGGACTATTAGTCCCAAATCATAGTTTGTGACCTGTCTTGGTCTTAGGACTTTGCATAGGCATACAGAGAGGTAAGCCGAGTGAAAGAGGATTATCAACAAGATTTAATTGACTGAAAGGGAATTTAGTCAATTAGAACATGCAAAAGAGCTCAAGCAATGGTTGAGGGCATCATAGGGAAGTGCCATGGAGATAAAGCTTATAATCGAAGATTTGATAGTGAACTAGGTAGTGGTCAAAATAGAGATGGGAGTTACGAGGTTGCTATTTGATTGAGGTAGAATTTCAAATAATCTTGCACGAAGAAAAGGGAGAAAGAAAAATTTTAGATGATCGAAGAATAAATTACAAAAGAGATCCAAATCCCTCTTGTAAACCAAAAGTAAGACTCTCCTAAAACTTGGTCTAACTTACCCTAATATATTTAACAAAGAATTTTAACAACTTCAACAACTTTAGAAATTAAAACCTTGGTATTGAAACTAACCTAAAATTAAGCCTTAATTTCAAAACACTTTAATGTAGCACCAAGAACAAAAGAAACAATCACACACAGGGAGAGGAAAAAATTTTATTAAATTGAATAATGAATTCCACAGGGATCTAAACCTCTTTTATAAACACAAAAAAGACCAATTCTACCAACAAAGGTCTTTGTTTCCCTAACAAATACAACAAACTTTTAAAAAATTGAAATGTTTAAAAATTAAAAAGGAACAAAACCAATCTAAAATTAAGCCCTATGTTTCACATATTCTATATATTGTTTTGGACAATAGAAAAATGTCTTTTAATGGGTTGCACTAGTAGGTTAACGTACATTGTTATATATATTGCTTAGATTTACAAGCATAAGTACTATACACGAAATCTTAGTTTGTTTTAGGTAATTAATTTAATAGATAAGTGATAGATGTTAGTTTTGTTCTAGATTATTTAATTTAATATATGCTATATTAGTATATACAAATATATTTTTTAACATGGATTATTATTTATATAGATACAGATATGCCCATGCATGTGATATGCATAACTTGACCCGCATGGCACATATCATCTACATGTATTTTTTTAAACCTTTAGAGAGCATACAAAGCATCTCTATCAAAGAAACTTAAAATGAACATAAAGAGGTCACGAATTTACCGAATATGATGTCAAGATCATTCTTAAGTAGTCACAATCAACCTATGATTAGTTTGAAATAACTAATGGGATCTTGGTCCTTCAAGTTAGAAAAAGACAGATAATTGTTAATCAGCTCCAATTTAAACTGTTAAAAATGGAGTCCATGACTGCAATAAATGTCATGAACTGATTATCACACATAATTCATTCAAAAGAGCATACATATAATGTAGAGAAAAAGTAATAAATAAACATTTAAAAATAGAAAAGATAAGCATGTTTATAAATGGAAATAAAAAATGAACAAACAGAACATGGCCAATTACCTATTCATTCTGCAAAGGAAAGGTAAATCTAATACAGTGCCACTGTGGCATGCATCTATGATGGCGTGAAGCTTAACCCCATGAGGAAGTGGTCTCACAATAGTAGCATTAATTTCATCATCTATGATCATTCCTTGTGTTTCGAAATCCAAAGGGCACAAGGTTTCATCAAAGCCATCAATCTCATCTGAGTGATAGCTCCTTTGTTGTGAACCATGACCAGAATAGTGGAACACCAGAGAATCCCCTGGTTGGCAGCCTTGGACAAGCCAATAAAGAGCCATCCTTATGTTGTACTTTGTTGGTATCTTATATGGATCAGTTTCTTCTTCTGAAATTCAATCAACTATCTTAAAACAAGTTAACTAAAAGATGGTACAGAATGTAGAAAAGAAGACTCCGACTACTGCAAGATAAAAACTGATTGAGAAGAGATGCATTGCCAACATATAATATAAACAAAAATAATAATATATCTTCTAACGATCAAGAGAAGAGTGAAAGAAAAGTTATATATATATAGCTTGTGTTAACTTGAACAACAGCATCATCGGAAAAGCATCATTACCATAATGCTAAATTATGAAAGGCAAGAAATACATATATATAGCAACAAAAGAAAAATATAACACCTAGATAATGAAAGTGCAGAAGGATAATAACTCCCAAGAAGTTGAATGGATGCGACCAAAATAAACTGTACTATGTATAGATTGTAGTACAAATTATCTCATATGGGTCTTAACACATAGTAAAAGGAGGCATCGATGTCCAACTCAGTATTGGTGTTAAGAGTGTTAAGTGTCTATCTAACATGGGTATGAGTAGTCATATTGTTGAAAAATACCTCATAAACTCAAACATCCAGAGATCAATTGAACCTAAGAACCACAATATCAGGGTCATCCTTTTGCCAGGAACCTTTAGCATATATTAGAAGTCAGCAGTTATTTACTTTCATGCAATCTTGACGATTCACATTTTGCTAAAGCTAAAATGGTGGGACATATAAGCTTCAGTAATTGCTGCATTCTTTAGCATAGTTATAAAAAAAAGGACCAGACCTCCGGTTGGACCAGTACAAACAGGAACCAAATTCTTCTCTTGGTTGGGCTAGTTCATGAATTATATACAAATAAACTGGTAAAAAATCACTTAGACCGGCCTATTTTATAAAATCGGCTGATCTTATGAAAATCAGCCAATTTAAATTTATAAAAATTGGTCAAATGTCATGAAAAGCAACTAGTTTTATGAAAAGTGACTGGTTTTATGAAAAACAACTAGTTTTATGACATTGGCTGGTTTTATGAAAAGTGGAATGTTTTATGAAAAGTTTTATAAAAATAGGCGGATTTTATGAAAATCAGCAGATTTTATGAAAACTAAGCAGTTGGACCAATTTTTAAAATATGAGATCAATTGGTCATATGACTCGAAATGTCAAAAATGCCCATTTGCAATTTCAGATGATTAAATTTGAGAAAATAATATAATTATTTTTTAGATTTTAACCTATTCAAATAATAAATAAATCTAAAAAAAATTATTAAAAAAATCCATTTATTATATAATTGCAAATTGATTATATATCAACACTTATGCTAATGTACTAGTACATTTTATATTTGTTTATGTATGATTATGTACTAGTAATTTATCAATATGGAGCTTGTCTGATTTAAGTTATTTTATTCCTATAACAAAATTATAACGCAATAAGCCATATGTGTTTCTCTTTTATTTATATAATATAATTTCTTAACCTTTTTTATCATCTAAATTTATGTTCAAAAATATAATTCAATAAATTTGTAGTTTAATGGATGGATATATCGGTCAATTTGGCTCAGATTCTGATGAATAAACGTCCAGCTCCACATGTAGACCAACCAATCAACCCAGCAGTCTAACCATTAACCCCATGACCTAAAGCTTAGGCAATTTGTTTTCCAATCAGGTTTTTATAATGTTTTTTATTATGAAAACACATTCTACTTCCATCTTACTGTGAATTAAAATTTGCTCATTTATCCCATATATTTAGCATTTTATATATGATTGAGAAAGGGAACAAAGGTTTCTGGCACGCCAAAAAAAGCACTTTGATTTATAAACTAATAATATGGCATCATTACCAAGGAACAAACCATGGAAGGAGAAGAAAAAAAAAGAGGTAGTAAAATAATTGTGGATAGAAATTACCACTAATTTAAATTGGATGAACACCATGTGTACAAGCTACGGAACAACAATGTGACCATAGAATAATCTACAATAGCATAGTGGAGTTAACCAAGAGATGGCATATAGCGAAAGGATATTTAAGGAAAGAAGCCTATTGAAGGGAAATGCTAAAGGTTTTTCACAACTTTTCAAAAATTGTGGATAGCATTTAGCAACTTTTAGCAGAGAGAAAAAGACAAGGAGGAGCATTATACTCCCCCACTTTGGACTAAAAAAAGCCAAAAACTCCACCTTAGCCCATACTAAACCTACCTCAACTCCACAAATTGGAATCAACAACGTTCAATTGGACATATTAAAGTTCACCCCAAGTAACTTATTCATCTCTGAGATTCATGACGAACTCGACTAAATCCCGAAGTGGGCAACATCCGCCTCAAGAAAAGTAAACTAGATTCCAAAGTACTTTGGCAGGACTTCATCCAATTTGAACGAACTCAATCAACCCTCATCTACATCAATAGAATCCCACCCTTTTGTACTCATCAAGCTATGTACACTTTTGAGGTCTAAACCAAATTGATATAATTGAAAAACTTTTATAATCTACGGTGAAATTATCATAACAATAAGATAGAGAAAGGAATTCATGGAGAAAGAAAGAAAAGGATATCAGAATTGAAAGAGAGATATGTGATACAATTTGCTCCTTGTTACTTCTTGCAAACATTGATGCCTTCAAGAAGATGATCTAAACCTATAGCTATTCTGCATATTCTCTTTAATTATTTACATGAAAAATCTAAAGAAAAAAGTAACTTTTTTCTAATGACTTAATAACAGTTGAATAACTCTCTGTTAAAAAATTTATTAATGAAAACATAATTATAAAAAAAAAGGATTAAAGTATGCGAAAGCACATGAATCATTGATGCTACTTTAAACAATAAATAAATAAATTTCAAAGGCAGGCAACGAGATGACCAATTGTTATATCCAACAAAACAATAATCAGTGACGATATGTATAGGAGCTAAGGGCGGATAAGGAATCCGATCTGAGGAGATCTAGAGGAGGATTAACCTGTAAGCAAGATGATGGAAGCCTCCGGGAAGTGGAATCGGTTGATGAGGAGGTAGCGCATGCACTTGGCGTCGTTGATGCATCCCTTGAGCTCGTGACGCGAGAAGCGGTAGGAGATCCCGCAGATGACGGCTCTCTTCCGGCCGTGGGGAGACGGCGGAGCGCCCCAGGGCGTGCCAGCGCCGGGAGAGGGTACGTGTGCGGGTGCGGGTGCGGCGGCGGGCGCCACGGGGGTGACGGCCTGGCAGATGGCGCATCGGATGGATTTGGCTCCTGGAGGAAGCTGGAGCGGCGTCCGGCAAGCGGAGCAGTTGACGAGCATCAACGACATCGTCGAAGGAAAGGGAACCGACAAAGGGAAGGGCAAAGAAGGAACGCGGCTCTAATTGAAACGCGTTACAGTGAGAGAGAGAGAGGGAGGAGTGACGTGTACGGTCTGGATTGGCAGAAGTTGCTGCATCGACGATAGCGATTGATGCGGTGGAGGAAGCTGCATGATTGGAAGTAGAGGTCATGTTGCGTCGGCGTCGGTATAGTTGGGTTGATCCACCTCGTTAAATAATTTAGACGGATTAATTTATAATTTTATCAATCTATTTTAAGATGAGTTCAGATGAATTGATCCACCTAGACCCACGACTCCTATGAATTGGCTCGTCTAGGCCCGCGACCCGTGTGGATTGGTCCACGGTGGGCTTGGGTTGGTCCACAGGTTAAAAAAATTTATTTATTTATTTTATATTTTAAAATTAAAATAAAAAATTTAATAAATTAGTGGATTTGATCCATTTAAATTACAATTCAAATTTAAAATTTTCAACTTAATCCATTTAAATTATAATTCAAATTTAAAATTTTTAATATTTTTTATATTTTTTAATAGGTCTGTGGGTTTGTTCGCCTAATCCGCGGTCCGTCTTGAGTTAGATTGGATTGGAGATTTTCCAACCCGTTAAGTTGATGGATCAGTCCGTCTCGCCCACGGGCTTTATCGATCTTGAGTATAGATAGACCCCAACTCAGCCTCATGTTATGGTCTGGCCTAATCTTATCATGTGTTCTTACTTCCAACTAGGTATTCTTTAGCTAAAAGTTTGAAAAGGTTGTTAATTTGGCGTTTGGTTTAGTCATTTTTTATTTTCATTTTCTTTTTTTTTTTAAGTTACTGTTTGCTTTGTGTTTTCCAATCTTATTTTCTAGAAAATGAGAAGTTATTTTCTAAGAAAATAGAAAATAAAAAAAAACGGCTACAGTGCCATACACCTCCTCATCGTGCGATTATTTTAATAAAATAATTTATTAAATTAAGAAATATAATTTGATAATTTTATTTTAATAAAATAATAACATTAAAAATAATGATTGTAATAAA
>JBBMKF010000074.1:6290543-6306809 GCA_037834155.1 Curcuma caesia | reverse complement strand
GTCAACTAAATATTTTTATTTGGTCATCAACTCTATGAATAAATGAATCAAATGATTATGATATAGTTATCTAACAATTAGCCATTTAGTCATCTAAATAGTTTTATTTGGTCGATTAAAGGGCCACCGATTGAAATCTAGATCAAATTATTTGCCATTTAAAATAATGGTTGCAAATAAGCTCAAATTTGAAATTATATTAGTTGGAAATCGCCTATAAATATCCCCTAAGAGCATCCGCAACGCTCTTTGTTAATAACACTTAAAAAAATAAAAACAAATATGTGGGATCCACTTCTGCCACATTAACGCGTTCAAACCTTTACTCCTCCACCACTCCTCCATGTCATGTGGAGAGAGATTAAAGAATGGTTATTAACACTCTTTTAACGAACGTTGTAGATGCCCTAAAGGTCCTTATTCGAAAGGTAAATATCTTTGTTCTTGTTTGGTTGATTATTTTTTGCGAGCTTTGTGTACATGTTTTATACAAACAGTAGGCTCTTTCTTCATAATTCTTCATCTTCATCTTCTCTTCTCTCGTGCATGATTTATAAGGAGAGATTGAGAGTTATTTTTCTTTTCTCTTCTATAGATCAATTCTATATCATTTTAAAAGAGATGCTTTGAAGTTTGATTGCACTAGAGTAACATATATAAACCATTGATTTCACCTTATGCTGGTGTAATATCTACCTTGTTCTTTACTTTTAGTATTATTGTAATAGTTACAAATAGTTATTATAACATACAACACCTAATATAACTGTTTTAAATTGATTTTGATCCATTTAAAATGATTTTAATGAACTTTAAATAATTTTGATTAAGCTAATAAAATATATTTTGATATAATAATGTTAAAAAAATGATAAATCCCAGTTAGTCTCATTGACTATCTTTAGGGTTGATCGGTTCGATCCCACGGAAGTTTTCCATCGGCCACTAGGGTAAATTGGGAAGTGCACGCAGCAACCAGCCCAGACGCCCAGCATCCTTTGATTGCGCTTCCCATTTAGAGGAAAATTCTTACAAATACGCCGTAGCTGAGGATCGAACCAAATGATAAATCTCAGTTAGCCTCATTGATATAATAATATTAAGAGTTTAGGAGTTAGAGTTCAATATTTTAGGATTTAGGATTTAACTATAATTGTGTAGTAGATATCTAGTAGGTATAGTAGCTACTTGATAATTGCTATAATAAAATATTATTATATCAAAATATTTTTTTATTAACTTGGTCAAAATTATTTAAACTTTATCAAAATTATTTTAAATTGATCAAAATCATTTTAAACAATCGTAACATCTACTTAGATAGCTACTATACCATTGTTGCTAAACTCTAAACCTTAAAATCTTAAACTTTAAATCATAAATTCTGAAAGTTATTATATTAAAATATTTTTTACTTGGTTAAAATTATTTAAGCTTTATTAAAATCACAGTAAAATATCAATTTAAGAATAGAAAAAATAGCCTCCCTCTATGTACCAAAAGCTCCGCCAACAAACTCCAAACCAACAACCATCGATGGGCAGATAATTTATGGTCAAATTGGTCTATCCAAGATGGGGTGAGTCAACCCGTCAAAAAATTCATCATCTAACGGCCCAAGGTGGATCGGGCTGCTAGTCTGCATGTCTGTCAAGCTGAAAAATTTGCAACTCAAATCAAAATTGATTGCGAATTAAACGGACAAACTCATTACCCCACAAAGATATATATATAGTTCGATTTCCTTGCTCACTCATAGATAACCCATATATCTACTGTTAAAATTATGTTTTAAAAATTCTCACTTTCTTTACTTGAAAATTGAAAATTAGATTTGAACAAAATCCCATCTTTAGATCGTAAATCCTAAACTTTCAAAAAAAAATTTTTTAAAGGATTGGAATTTGCCAAGTCAAAATTTGCCCATAAAGAATTAAAAATTAAAAATTTAAATTACATATTAAGCGGGTTAAGATCAAGAGCGGAGACACCTTGAAAGGTACCTGGGCTATAGCCCAAGGGCCCAATACCATTAAAGAAGTAATTTTTTTTTATTTATAGATAAAAGAAAAGAAAATTTAAAGAAATGATGATCATAGCCCGGGTAGTTTGGAATCAGCCCGGGTAAATTATCCGGACGAGCTCCGCCATTGGTTAAGATCTTCACTTTAATTTAAATTTTAGAATTTTCTTTTCTATCTCAATCCGATCAATCTAAGTCTTTTCATGCGCTTGAACTTGCAATCTATACGGACTGATTGATTTAAATCTATTAGAGTATAAATTAATAAAATTTTAATTCAATTTATTTATATTATTTAATAGATATATCAAGTATCCAATAAATTTTGACGGCATTATCTACGGCTACGACAGTTGCAAGCTCACGGCTCGGCCATCGTGATCCAGTCGTATGTTACGGTCGCACTCGAGTTAACGGCTCCGTTGCAACTAGGGCCGCCGACTTAGTCTGGAAAACTAATGTAAACCCACTTCCACATCCGGTGCGCCCTTTTGCTCGCTTCGTCCGCCTCCGCGGAGCACTCCAATGGCGGCGCACGGGGTTGCCCCAGATACGGAGGGAAGTGGGAGGAGAAGGAAGCGCTACGATCCCGGAGGCGGAGCCGTACCGGAAGCGAGACGGAAGAGGAACTACGATGAGCAGGAGGAGGAGGCGGCGGCGGGCGAGGCGGGGAAGCGGCAGCGACGGGAGGAGGGAGTGAGCAAGGATCCACTGGAGATGCTGGGGATGGATATGATGATGAGGATACTCGAGCTCTCTGACGCATGCAGCGTGGCACGGTGCACTGTGGTATCTCGTCGCTGGCACGAGATTGCAGTCAGCGACCATCTTTGGGAACCAAAGGTCCTTCTTCTCTCCCTCAAAACATTCAGAAGTTTCGTAGAAGATGATTACGGTTTATTCCAAGAGTTTTGGGGAAATCCAAGAGATAGAGGAGTTCTCGATTTATGGCCATGACTCATGACTCTTGATCTCATTTGTGAGATGGAATCCACTTGCCTCTTTGATTAATTCCATCAGCTTCCTCTTCTTGATGTTGATCCATGTGACAAAACAACATATATAACGCATTCACTCAATACGGCGTGATGCGAAATATCTATGTTAAACAAATTTATTTAATCCAAAAGGGGTTGCAAATACATATTGAGAACAAAACAAAACAAATGATAAATCCATGACAAATGGTGAATGAACTTGTCTTATAGCAACCTAATGTCGGCTAGGGGAATATCTGGTACAAATCCAACAAAATGCCTTATATGATGACAATAAGGTGAAAAGTTAGCACAACATGTAGAATTTTTAGCATAACTATCAAATTAAGCTGAAAGGTATGATGTTTCAGTCTAATAATATCTTGATACGAAATTGAGTGTGAAACTTTTAGGTTTCTCTTACTATCTAAAGGAGAGATACTTTGTGTTTACTCACCACAAGTATGATCATTGACACATTATAGCTTGCTTACTCTTTACGATACGTTTGGATGAGGTGAGAGAAGGTTCATTAATGGAAGGAGGAGGGAGGGGAAGGAAGGGAAAGGGAGCTAGGAGAAGTAAAGTATTTATGTTCCCCTTGTTTAGAAGGGATGGAAGGTTCATTAACTTAACATGTGTTACCTTGTTTGGAAGGAAAGAAAGGGGAATAAAGATTAAATATATAAAGTTACAAAAATACTCTCACTTTTAAAAAAAAAAAATAATGCATGTAGAGGACGGATAGGAAACTATAAAATTTTATCAATATTGCATGTAGAAGTTGGGATATGAAAGGTCCTAAAATAGACAACGCATGCTCTTTGGATAAGTCTCTGTTCTTGGAGGAGGAGAAGAAGAAAATTAGGGTTAATTGTCTCTGTCCTCGAAGAGATTTGCAGTCAGGGTTGACGTCGACGTCGTGGAATGCGAACGATTGAACATTGGATGGTAACGACGTGCGTTGTGTGAGGAGCGACGACGCAAAGACGAGATATTTAAATAGATGAGTTAATTTGAGAATTAATATTTTAAAATATGGATAAAATTGGAGTAAAATATTTTTGAGTTTCCCTTCCTTTTTTTTTACACCTTAGAGTGTAAGAAATTCTAGTGATTCATGAGCATGCAAGGGTAAACCTTACCTTTCTCTTCCCTTCCCCTCTTTAACACACTCCATCCCAAACAAGAATTAAAATTCTCCTTCCACTTATTTACCCTTCCCTCCCCTTCCCTCACCTCTTCCCAAACAAAGCATTAATGTCCAGCCGACTATGACATTAGTAATAAGCAAGTAGCTGTGACTGTTTTTGGGCTAGCGAGAGGTCGATAATCAAATAAACACAATGATTTTAATTTTAGCTACTGTGAAAAGTGTGTACAAATGTTATTTTACGAACTGATAGTAGGAAATGACCAAAAGACTTGCTATTAATATGAAGAATCCAATACTGGATTTGAATACAAGTAGAGGGTCTTTGAAAATCCATTAGATCAACTGTTAGGACATTGTTGGTGCATTTTTTTATGTGTGGCAAAGGGGGGAGGGGGATTAGGAAGGTGTAAGTGGGAAATCTGATTCCTCCTTGTTGAACATTCTTCTGTGCTGAGATTAAGAAGAACATGACTTTGATATTAGGGGGAGATGTGAAAAAAGGGTTTTGGGAACCTTGTTCTCCTATAATTGTGAATTTAGAGAATTCCCAGCTCTAGGGGGAGCTTAGGTGTAGATCCCAATGCATAGTAGTATGTGATGCATGTGTATGGGTTTGGTTTCTCTAACTTAAAAGGAATGCAAACCATTAAACATGGGAGATTGTTGGCGCAATGATGCCCCTAAGTGGTTCAGTGTGTTTGGGCAAAGGATTTAAGTTAGGTCTTGCCTATTGCATTTGATGTTTGTGTTTTAGTGTGAAGACACTTTAGGAACACACATAGAGCAACTCTGGAGCATTGATTTGATGCAGCCAGATTGGCAGCTTGGTGTCTCAAGAGGCCCATTGAAATCGGAGAAGAATGGTATGTGACATTGGAGTGACCACAGAACGAGAAGCATTAAGGCAACGAGAATGACGACCGAAGGAAGTGGGTTTCAAAGGCAAAGGCGTGAAGGATTACACGAAGAGAGTCATGGGCCTGGCTGCATTTGAACGATGTGAGACTTAAAGGAAGAGGGCTTCGAGGCGAAATTAAACTACAAGGGGTAAGTCTTTGGTGAGAGTTGAGTGACTTATACCCATGGGAGATGAAGGTGGAACTCAACTTAGGTGAACTCGACCTTAGGAGGTTGTAGTAAGGGTTTACTAGTCGATTGGTGGCTATAGAAACCCAATATCCCAAGTTGATTAGCAGTTTAAGGATTTAGCAGTCGATTAGAATGTGTATTTCAATCGACTAGGGCAGTTGATCGGGTCCAAGGAGCTAGTGCATAGAATGGTTGTGTTTGTGGCTAAGTTGACTAGACAATCGATTGATGAAATTAATTAACTATTTACTGCTAGAAAGTTTTCAATTGATTGATGTCCACGTTGATAACAATCATAAGCCGTTTTGAGAGACAAACAATTGTATTACGAGGAGCAATGATTGATGGCGATAGACATTGGACGGTAGACAACACTTACAATAGATTTCAGGCTATAAAAGGAGGGCTTCGGGAGACTTTGAGGGTTGGTGGATTATAGATAATTAAACTCTAACAGGAGCCTTAGTTTTCCCATTTCCTTTTCCATTGTAATTCCTTGTGTAATCTTGCATTGTAAGAGGTTACTCTACTTTCGATAGAAGACTGAGAAGGAGAAAGTTAGTAGACTTTCTATGAGTGATCTACCAATAGATCGTAAGTCATGAACTAGGAGCTTGAAGCTACTGAACCACGTTAAATAAATGTGTACATGATCGTATAAGTGTAATTCCTTTTATATGATTTTGTTCTACTGCGTTTAACATTGTAACCTTAACAGTTCATAGTAAGAGTTTGTAGAATCGCACTTGTAGGTTCACCCCCCTCTAGCTAGGTCATCCGATCTCCAACAATTATCTCAGCACACGTGGAAGCATGTTAAGCATCATTATGGTATCTAAAGTTTATTAATGTAATATAACTTAATTAATTTAAATATCAATTGTGATGGAGAATTTTCATAAAGTTCAACGAGGGATAAGAGCTATATAATTGTATCCAAATAGTTAAACACAATTTGATAATACTGCCATGTCACTTATGTCATTTTGGTTGGCACAACTAAAACATCTCGTTCAACAAATTGACCGAAATTAGCAAGAGTGAGTTGTAGTTGTGCAACCATAAGGCAATGCAATACCTGATGGCACTAACCTATGTTTTCTAATTCATACTAGACAAAGAGTAAACAATTGGATTGCATACCCAGATGCGAATGACAAACAAGAAGTGGAGGACAAAAATGGGTAAGGGGTTAGGAGAGACAACCCTTCATGTGTGCTACTCTCTTGTCATGACTGCGAGGGAATCTGAACTTTGAAATCTTGAGTAGGACTCAGTGTAGGTAGGGGAGGAGGTGCTAAGAATGTAAGTTAGGGAATTTGAAATTAATTAGGGCTTAAAAAGTTAGACTTATATCTTATATTAATAATAGTTAAGTTGTAATTTTATATTAATTGTATAGGTTAATATTAATGTATTAAATTATTAGCTTTGTTTAATAATAATCAACTTTAACATAACTAAGTATTAATATTTTATATCATTTATAATCTATTAGAAAGGTGATTATCATTAAGTAATTTATAATGAAATTTAAGTTAATTAGTAATATATCTTTCTTATTTAATGAAAATATAATTAATTTAATATTAGTTAACTAATAATATCTGTTAATATTATAACTGATTTTTTGTTATAGCATTAGTTAATTTATTATATAATAGAGAATTAATATATAACCACTTAATAAAAGGCAAACTTAAGTATAGATTAACTACTTTAAGTTAATATTAAAAATAAATTTATAGTTTATACTTAAATCTATTATAGAGTTAAAAAATTTGCCTGTAATTGGGTTTGATTAATATAGCATTTGAAATTGACAATCAAATTGTAGAAATCAAACCAAGTGGAAAAGAATATGACTAGAGCTGGTCTATATCATCTTGACTCTTCCATATTGAAATTTTAGCATGAAATGATACTTTAAGTCTTTGCCAGATTAAACGAATAAATACTTGTTTATCATCTATACTAAAGGTTTTGTAAAACAAATTTAATTTAAAGAATCAACTCTCTTCTGCTTGTCTTTCCAGTTTGTTAATTGTTTTTGTTCCATCCAATTTCTTTGTCATAAAACCCTTAGCTCTTGTTTCAGTACCAGAAATTGTTGAAAGAGAAGGCCCATATCTCGCGATTGTCAAATTTACGTGGGGCATCAAGATTAGCAGCTTATTCCATGTGCACCATGGATGGAAAAAGGGTAAGATACAACCTTCAGATTTAAAAATTGCCTTCTGTTCAGTTCCCTACATCAGAATATTAAGTATCTGGATATTTGAGATTGTTCAAAGATAGTCCTGCCTACTGTTGATCTATTTATATACTGAATCATGTGATCTGCTAGATTCCTCTTGATAAATTTTAGCGCACCTCCATAACACAAATTACAACATTAACTAAAATGATTTGACATGGAATATAGATCATTGATAGTTAAGCTTACTCTTGTTCATTTGAAGTGGCTTGAGTTCAAATTTGTCCATTTGTCGATTCTTGTTGATGTGTCCTAGGACAAAGTTAATAATGCATACAAATCTAATTCCAACTTAAAGTCTTTCATAGGCTGAATGATGTCAATTGCCATTTCAATCCTTTATTTCGAATCTCAAGGCATGCAAAGTTTATCATGTTGAAAGTCCAAAATTGTAAAGGGCATACTTTTAAAGCAATATATTTTCTTGATTTTAGATTACCTGATAGATAACATTTGATTGAAATAAAAGATAACAACACTTAAAGAATTAATGCAGGGTAATCAGATACCATAATGCTATACTAACTATTTGCATTAAGGTAAAAGATCATGTGTTGAACCCGTTACAGTTAGAAGTTTGATGGTCATTTCTTTCACATATTTTCATGCAAACTTGCTCCTCTTGCAATTAAATATCTTATATCTTTGATTGATCTAATTGTCATAGTCATGAAGCAAGAACTCACTGCTATAGTGTTATGCTCATGTTGCATACTTGCTAACTTGAGACTGATGTTCAATTATAAACACTTGAGCAATACTATTTTCACATCTGTTCAGACTCATAATCATACTCTATGGCTACATTGTCTTATTGTGTTAACCTTTCTTGTTTTATCAAATACTTCGGCTGGTCTTGAACTATTGTTTAGATCTATGTTTTTTAAACCTCATGATCCACAGAATATGTATGTGTGTGGCTATTCCACATTTCTTATTTATAGTAAACCTTAATTTTCCAGACTCGCATTACAAAGGAGGATCTGTGTGATCATGTTTGGGAGTTTCGTTTTAAGAAGGTATGCAATTCGACTCACTTCTTTGCTCCATTGATAAACTGAATTCAGCTTCAAGGACATGAGAATATATGATTGAATGAGTAGCACACTCGTTTCCATCCAATTCAGTTGTGATTTGATGAATCAATGATCTTGTAATCACCAACTACTGTTTTTCTTCTTTTCCTCAATAACCTTTATATATTGGTTCTGTAAAAGAATTAGGGATCTTACTTTTTTTTTGGGTAAAATTGATTGCCTAACCCCTTATTCAAAAACTCAAGCTATTAGAAAAGTCATCAATTTATATTTATTTATTGGACCGTTGCACTTGTCCATATGGGACCATTAAGTATGGAGGCTCTTATCTGCAATACACATGACCATCATGACTCGGAGGTACAAAGCTAATCTTCTTTGTTTTTAGTGTGTGTTTTCTACATAGGCAAGATTTGAACCTTGGACCTATTGCTATGATACTAGACTAACTAATCACTTATCCTAAATGCTCGAAAGCTCGAGGTGTTACAAAAGCGACCAATTTGTATTTATATAATTGACTAGAAACTAATCACTTATCCTAAATGCTCGAAAGCTTGAGGTGTTACAAAAGCGACCAATTTCTATTTATATAATTGACCATCACACTTGTCCATATGAGACTAATTAGCATGGAGCCTCCTGGCTTTAATACTTTTAATCAGGTAAATACACAATGATGTAAATATAAAATCATAGAAAGGCAATGCCTTGGTAAAGGGGATTACCTAAAGGTAGGGATGACAATAGGATGGAGCATATATTTAATTTCCCATCAGTACTTCATAGAGGAACCATGTGCTAGGTTGGGTGGGTTTTGAGTTGCATTCTTCTTCCCTATCCATGCCTTGTCCGACTTCTTGTGTAGATCAAGTTTGAAGCGAGAAATAAAATACATATAAGAATCTTTAAAATATAAATACATATTGTAAACTAAATTTATGTGGGATAGGTAAGGTGGGTCAGGGCAGGGCATAAAAATTTCATCCCATACCCATTCTTTATATGTGGGTTTTATCTTACTTTACCCTATTTACATATTAGGCAAAGCATAGCAGCCTTAGTCATAGTGGGGTGGGGTAGGCTTTGATCGGAATGAGGCAAATTGCCATCCCTTATGATATCCACCATTGTAGGTGATAGAGGCTCTTAAATGCCCAAATTTGGAAGAGTCAAGTTATGCATAGTGGAAGAAGATTATGGGATTGAGGGGCGTGAACCTATCTTCATTAAGTTCAGTGGGAGCATACACGAGAGAGGGATGGGACAACCAAGATTGGCCAATCCATAAAACAGTGTAAGAGTAGTTTTAAAATGCAAACTTATAGGAAAGAGTGGTAAATTTATTGAGGGAGGATTACATACCCTACAAGTGTTTTTCTTTCTGGCCCTCTAATATGATCAAAAGTGGCTCTATACCAGAATACTGTAGGTATAATAATCTTCCCTTCCCAGTGAATCACTTTAGTATGTAATGTAGAAACTAAAGGGCAATTTGACTTCGCTTTAGGCAAGGAAGGATTCATGGAACTGACTGCAGTTGCCGTTTAGGCAAGAACAGATAGGGTTTTAGAATTTGTGCTTTTAGTCCCCTCCCACTATCATCTGTTGCCCCAAGACCCACCCTTTTTGGAGTCCATGAGAATTTTTTGCCTTGTACCCGCTCTTCTTGAATCTACTTTTGTGAAAGCAGAATTTGGTTTAGTATTGTTCTTGGTTGTGAACTAACTACCTTCCATGCTCCTGGCAATAGGAATCTGATATTTCTTCATGATTTTGTTTCTAATGCCCTAGGAAACTTCTGTTGGATCTTTTCTAGTTCATATGCACACTTGATTCTCATCCATGACTTTGTAACAATACTTGCTTGAAGGTATTTCTTCTTTATGCATAGGATAACCCCCAAGGGTTATGGGTTTTTTTCCTACCAGTTGGGACTCTCCTGCCACTGCCTTGATGAGGATGGTCTACATGGTGCATTCCTACTTCTATAGGATCTTACCTAGAAAACAACTTAAATCTTGTTCTACCCAAACTCATTTTGGTTCACCCCAATATTACCCACTTTTTCGACTACTGCTAAGCAATTCTTTTGATATCAAATGCAACATTTTGCACCTAACCCCTACTTGTCTGGTGATAGCTTTAGATTTCTTGGCTAATAGATCTATTGACTGTGCACATCATTGCTGGCAACAAGATCTCCTGGTTTACATATCCTTCCTTCCCCCTTCAATAGTTCCAGCATCTCCAGATTTCTTCCAATCTCAGTCGGTCCTTTCTTCTGTTCTATAGATTCACAGTTCTTTGTTTCTTTTTAAATTTGCTTAGTTCATTTCCTGCTCATATTTAATTTATTAATATTGTTTTAAATCTTCTCAAATTCCTTTCCTACTTCAGTTTCTATTTTTTCTTCTGTTTCATTTATTTCATAGGAAGCAAATTTTGCTGCTTGCTCATTCACTTGTGCTGCTGTGCAATGAAGTGAATTCCAGCAAATTTGGCTTTGTTTTAGCAGCAGTATCTTCATCCAGCTTTCAGTGCTGATCTTTCTGAACCTATGCATTTTCTGTTTGTGATTCTCTTCATTTTCTGCAGTATTATGCACTTAAGCAAAATTTTCATATTAGCCTCCTTGCCATCCAACATTAGAGATACCATAGATATGCTGGTTGAGAGTATAGATGCTTACTTTAACAGAAGTTCATAGCCTCTTCTAATGATGATATTCAAGTGCTTGTGTAACCACTTTGGTTCAAACACTTGGATGCCAGATTTAGGAGCTTTTGTACATATCAGTATGGTAGCATTTTCTGTTTTCTATATAACTGTTTTTTTTCATTGAACATAGTATTGATTTTGTTTCAAGATTCATGGGCTGGGAACATAACTGATATAAGGTATGAGTTTTGAAGATCGTATTAGTTGACAATGGCTAAACATTCTTCTAGTGGCTGAATTTTCTACATTCCAAACCTACAGTTGTCTAGGAATCCTAAATGTGAGTCTTTGCTATTAGAAAAATCATATTTAATCATTTCTCTGCAGTGTTCATAAACATAGTTCTATACCATTTTCTTTAGTGCATTATGATATTTGGGATTTAAGACATTTCTAATCTAACTTGATTTCAAATGTTTTGTTACCTTTATTGACTACTACTCTAAAATAATATATTTTTCTTGTCAAAATAACATCTTGAAATCTTTTATAGTTTTTGTTCCCTTTTTCTAGGAGAACCTAACTCATTGTGCCTATTAAAGCCTTAAAAAGTAATATTGACAAGGATTATTTTCTTGTGCTTTTCAATTCTCTATTTCTATTCAAGGTATCTTTCATCAATTTATGTTCTCAGAATGGTGTTACTGGAAAAATAAATAAATTAAGTGCTTGGTTAAGATAACTGACACACTCTTATTCAATATGAGAGTTTCTTTCAAGTTCTTCATCGTCAAATCCTATTCACCATTTCTTTTCCTTGTGATGCCCTCTATTTGCTCTTGCCTACTATCTCTTGTACTTGTCTTGTTCAAACTCTTAAAATTTTATTTATTTATTTATCAAATGTATCTTTCTTGGTCACTTTAACATTAAAGGGGTAATAATTACTCACTTATATTATTACTGTGCCTTTATTGTTAGACACTGATATGTAATTGTACTATGAATAAATTGTTTGTGTTATATGTTCATTTATCTTGTGTATTTGAATACTTGTGATAGGAAAGGGAACCTTGACGTAATGGTAAGCTTCGTGCATTGGATTGTGAATACTTGTGATAAAAGCCCATATAATATATTTGTTGGTGCAGTCGTGCTCCAAGTGGTTCAGTATGATCTTGGGTTTTGATATTTGGGCAAAGAGTTTGAGTTAGACATTGTTTGTTGTGTTTTGATGTGTTTGAGTATGCAATGACTGCAAAAACACGTGGAGTTTGAGAGCTCGTGGCTTGGCATGGCCAAGGTGGCACGCTCAGTGCCTTAGAGGTATAAAGAGATCAAAGAAGAATGGTATGGAACATTCGAGAGATCATAGGACGAGAAGCATTGAGGTGATGTTGAAGCAACTCTAAAGCATTGAGCTTGGGCAATCAAGTTGATAGCTTGATGGCTCAAGATTCGTAAAGATCGGAGAATGTTTCATGAGAAAGATTGAGGGACCGTAGGATGAAGAGCATCAAGGTAGCGAGGACAACAATTATTAGAGGGAGACTACGTAAGCATGAGGCATGAAGGATGACAAGTGGAGAAGTTGTGAACTTGGGTGCATCCGAGAGGTGTATATCCTGATGGTAGATAGCCAAGGGATAAAGTTAAGTTGCAATGGTAAGATGTCAGTGAGTGAGTGTTGAGTGACTTGTATCCATAGGGATGAAGATACAATTCAACATGAGCAGACCTAACCTTAGAGGTTATCATAGTAGAGGCGATCAACGGTAGACTAGTCAACCATCAACAATCGAGTAGTAGTAAAGGTTAATAGTGAACCATCAACAATCGAGTACTAGTCGACTAGGTGATTGGTGATTGAGAAACCTGATACCCCAAATAAATTCGAGGTTTAGGGTTGAATAGTTGACTAATGATGATGAACATCAATTTGGTGGATCGTTCGACTAGAGCAATTGACTAGGTCTGAAAAGTCAATAAACAGAATGATTGTTAATAGAGTCGATTGGGCAATCGATTGAAGACATCAATCAATTGGTTATTGACATGGAAAGTAGAAAGGAGTCATTGCTACATAATAATAGTTGAATTGCAAGAACTAGTTGATTGATGAAGATGGAGTAGCTGACTGTTGGGTGACAAATATACTTATAATAAGATTTCAAAGGCTATAAAAGGACTTTGTGTCTTCAAGGCCGGCGAAATAGGGTTGGTCAAACACTATTAGAGCCTTGTATTTCCCTATTTTATTTTTCTTTGTAATCCTTGTGTAATCTTGAGCTTGTAAAAGTGTTCTCCTTCCTTGATCTTTGATCGAGAAGGAGAAAACTAGTGATGCTTTTTGGGAATGATCCGCCAACGGATCATAGGCCATGGACTAGGACTTTAGGGGCTATCGAACCATATTAAACAAATGTGTTAGCGATCCTTGTACTATGAAGTACGAGTCTGGGGTTGCCAAACCACGTTAAACAAACATCATCGTTGTAAGTGTGATCCTTTTATGTTTTCGTTTCTGTTGTGCTAATTGTTTGTAACCTCACTAGCTTAGTAGGAAGAATAGCTTAGAATTGCATTTGTAGGTGTACGATCACTATTTGCCCCCTAGTCGGCCACACGATCCCCAACAAGTGGAATCAAAGCGGGTTGCTTGGAGAGACTTAATTGCTAATCAAGCAAAAGTTGGAGGATGGAATTCAAGATTCCACCATATGAATGGGAGTTTTGGCTATGGAAAAAAAGAACAAAGACATGGTTTGGCACTGACTTCGACATTGCCTTAGCCATGAAGTACGAATGAGAGACTCTGAAATACAAGGGGAGAAATCTTCAAAAGAAGTGGATGAGTTAAAATGATAGAGGCAACAAAAATTAGTTATTGGGTCAATTCTTTCAGTTTTACTTAACCACATTTTGAGTTAACTAGGGGATTACAAAAATACCAAAGAGCTCTGGCAAAAAGTTGTTGAATTTCATGAGAGGAAAATTCAAGAGGAAACCCATCACATTAAAATTTCATTAGCTGAATATAAATTTTGAGAAATATATTAAAAATATAACTAAAATTTCATTAGCTGAATTCATCTAAATTCATGTAGACACGCATTGAGGTCTGTTGTAGCCTATCAAGTGTTGGCAAGATAAAATACTTAGCCATACATGGAGTAACATTTACACAACATAGAAGAGAATCAAAACTCACATAGAACATTGAGTTCACTTTAATACAAGATATTTAATGCTGGTTACAAGTATTCTTTTAAATACTCCAACCTAAAAATATATGAAATAAACAAATAATATTCTCAAGAAAAAAATAATCTTATACTTAAATCAAACATAGATATAAATTAAATTATAAACTACAAAGACAAACATATTAAATTAAAATTTTGTCCATTCTTCTCTACGATCATAAATAAGATAATTATTGTTCATGCATGGGAGAGTTTAAGGGGTCGATTCCCAACGAGTGCAGAATATCCTATTGGTTGTCTCACCCCCTCATGCAGTGGGTCACTGGGCCAGGGCGAAGTCCCCCGTAATTTACTTCCCTTCTAGATCGCTTGGGATAGTACTAGAGAGGTCCCAAGTGAGGATATCACCTTCTTGCCTCTTGCCACAATAAATAAGATAATTATTAAATTGGAGACATTCTTCAAAGACATTTACTTACAGACGAGACTTGAAATGAATTCTTGCAAATCTAAAAACTTTTATAATTAAATTCCTAATTTGCATTATATATTGGCATCATTGGCTTACATTATCCTTTCCAATATCACCATATGAGTTTTAACTTCCGATAGTTTTCTGTTAAGTTGTTTCCAATTATTAAAGGAGGTGTAACCTCTAATAATTTTTCACCAATTGACTTAAGAACAACAATAATAATCAAGTTTTATCCCATTAGGTGGGGTTGGCTATATAGATTCTTCTACGCCATTGGATTCTATCTCCTCCTATATCATCATTTATATTTAAATAAATTTTATCTTATTTTATTATTGTTAACCTAGTCTTTTTTATTTTCCTCTTGTCCGTTTGATGCGTACATTTGTCTTAGTTTTACATCGCCTAACTGGAGAATTTTTTGATCATCTAAGTATATGTTTGTCTCATCTTAAATGTCTCCCAATTTTTTCTCAATAAGTGCAACTTCTTTTTGTCTAATATTTCATTTCTTATCTTGTCTATCCTTATATGTTCGCATATCCACTTTAACATCCTCATCTCTATAATTTTTATTTTTACTCATGTGCTCAAGTTATAGTCCAACATTCAACTCTATATAACATAGTAAGTCTAACCATCGTTTTGTAAACTTTCTTTTTAAATCTTAGAAATGCTTTATGATCACAAAGAACACTTGAGATTCTCCTATATTCCAACCATCCCGTTTATTTTCTATCAAAGATATTTCTCTCAATCCCTTTATTCTTTTGTAAAAAGGATTCTAAATACTTTAAAACTCTCAGTTACAGATAACTCATCATCTCTTATCTTGACAATTATTTTATTACATATAATATTATTAAATTTAAATTCCATATATTTTATCTTTACTCTACTAAACCTAAAATCTTTCACTTTTAGCGTTTCCCACCAGTTTAGTATTTACTCCTTCACGTGTATCATCTTCAAAATAATATCATTTGCAAATAATATGCACCGCAGTATCATATCTTGGATGTGTTCAGTGAGTTCACCCATGATTAATATAAAAAGATAGAAACTTAGAGCTGATTCTTGATGTAATCTTATCTTTATATGAAACCCTTCAATTAATCGATGTGAAATTTTCACTCTTATCATTACATTCTCATACATATCCTTAATTAGTTCAATATACACTTATACTAACACATCTCTTTTTTAAAATTTTTCATATAATTTTCTTTGGGACTCTATCATAAACATTTTCTAGGCCGACGAATACTATATGTAAGTCTTGTTTCTGTTTTTAATACTTTTCAATTAATTGTTTGAGAAGATGCATAACTTCTATTGCCAATCAACTTAATAGTAAATAACAATGTTAGGTTACTAATAACAAT